>JAVTVY010018427.1:0-74853 GCA_036873755.1 Hanleya hanleyi
AGACACCTGGTCAGACAGGACTTCATGAATTTCAGCTGTGAGACTCTGCAGCTTCCGCCACGCAGGTATTTTCACGGTGACGCCCTGAGAACAAGGAATACGCTCCTGCGTATCTGACCTCATTTTCCATTTTCGAATATGCACGAGGAGCATGTTGTTGAATGTAGAACAGGCGACAAAGATGTCGTCACCCACATAAAATTTCGCTTCGTCATTCCCCTGGTGGTCAATGACCGCATCGACGGCGTAATCAATGGCCTGTACTCTTATCCAGGTGTCCAACGTCAAGGCGATATGCTTAGGTGGTTTGTCGTTCCAGGCCGTTGCGTTAAAATGCACTTCCTCTTCTTTGACACTCACAGTTAAATAGGGAGAGAGCTCCCAAGTGTTCGTGTGGGCCGCCTGGTAGGCCTGCTGGATAATGTCATTGATCTCCTGCACAGACATAGGAAGTAGCACCTCTTCTTTCGCTTGCTCAGGCACTTGCTGGGGCACTGGCTGAAGCACTTGCTGAGGTATTTCTAAAGGTGTTAGTCGGGGCCGTTTGGATGATGCACCGGGACCGGACTCTTGGTGCGTACGTTTGGTAGCTGTACGCTCTTCGGCGATGTCCATGACTAAGATATTATCTTCTGAATCCTGGGCTTGAAGTAGATCTGCTAGTTCTTCATTTCCCGTCTTCTTCAGCGCCTCCACGAAGGCTAGAAATGCATAGGGGCCACGGCGCAGTAGATCGTCGATGAGGGCTCTGTTTTGTCGTGAAGTGGTTTTCTCCGCCATGATATCTTCGACACCGTGTTTAAGGATTATGTTTTCCTCCATAAGCAGATCACATAGTTCGGCCACATGCTGCATCTCATCAATGAGGCGAACACGGTGCTGTTGAAGCTTAGCTCGCTGGGATGACTCCATGACTGTGGGCTCAGGCTGGTCAGTAACTGTTACGGTGAAATAGGCTGGTGAAGTTGCACTAGTAAAATGAAAATCTTCTCCACGTCTCATGCTCCAGTGAGGCCCCGGTAAGTAGCTCCTCTCGTCAGAGTGGTTCAGGCTGGTAGACTGGTTCAGGCAGGCAGGCTGGTCAGGCAGGCAGGCAGGCAGGTAGGTCAGATAGCTCCGTTGGGTAGTGCAATGAATACACCAAACCACTAAATACCGCCCCTTTTATACGTTTTGTCCCACAATGGCGGCCAATGGCGGTCACCTTCGGGTCTTTCCGGTCAATATCCGCCATTATCCGCCATTTTCCAACAATGGCGACCAATGGCGGTCACCTTCGGGTGTTTCCGGTCAATATCCGCCATTATCCGCCATTTTGGAAAATGGCGGCCAATGGCCGCCACCTTCGGGTGTTTCCGGTCAATATTCGCCATTATCTGCTATTTTGGAAAATGGCGGCCAATGGCCGCTACCTTCAGGTGTTTCCGGTCACTATTCGCCATTATCCGCCATTTTCCAACAATGGCGGCCAATGGCCGCCACCTTCGGGTCTTTCCGGTCACTATCCGCCATTATCCGCCATTTTGGAAAATGGCGGCCAATGGCCGTCACCTTCGGGTGTTTCCGGTCAATATCCGCTATTATCTGCCATTTTGGAAAATGGCGGCCAATGGCCGCCACCTTCAGGTGTTTCCGGTCACTATTCGCCATTATCCGCCATTTTCCAACAATGGCGGCCAATGGCCGCCACCTTCGGGTCTTTCCGGTCACTATCCGCCATTATCCGCCATTTTGGAAAATGGTGGCCAATGGCCGCCACCTTCGGGTCTTTCCGGTAAATCCGCCATTTTCCCATCATGGCGGTCGGGAAAACCCCCAGTACATCAAAAGACACGGAGAGACACAGACAAGTCTGGACATGTCCAAAGGTCACGCTCCATTCACCCAAACCGGAAGTGACGTCATAGTTACATCCGGGTGAAATGAGGCTCGATTCCCGTTAAGACTACTACTTGCCTGACTCACGCATTACCGGACAATTTGCGATCTGTAGCCTACTTCGTAGGAATATAGGCAATCAATCAATCTATTCGACCTTTTTGGAAAGATACATGCCTTCTCCGACTGCGTTTTCTACCTAAATAAACACCTCAAACCCTTGCCACGATGCGTAAAATGCAGGTCAATGGGCCGTCCATTGTTAAACGGTGTTTGAAGGAAACAATTCCCTGAATACCCCTAAATGACAGACAACTGTCAAGCAACTGTGAAGCAACTGTCAAGGAGTTCATACACTAACATGAACCGTGAAAATCACTGAAAACCCGTCGGCCTTGACGTTATTAAAATTGGGCACTTATTGAGGAACAAGAAGTTGATGGCAACAAGCAATTGGTGACAGTTTAACCCAGTGGAGAGTCAGAAAATATACGTCAATCTGACAAAGTTTTGGTTTCTATTTTTGGGTTCCTGTTTGTCCTTGAGAAATGTGGTAATTAATGATAGATGGACATATTACATATGTACACATATGATTACAATACTCCAATGCCAATTTAGGCTGAAGCCCAACTACGCGTCCGGTGTAAGTTCAGTTAGCCTCAGCGTAATCATTCCTGGGTTACCGTAGTTTAAGAAAAATAGGTGACAAAAGGAGCAGCTTCGAACCAGTGACCCCCCAAAAAATATATCCATCTCTCTTTGCGACGGACATCGGCTCTATGACCACATGCGTTTGGTGCTCCCAGGCAGACATGTTTCACATAATTAGATGGTCACAAATCGACCTGTTGACTCAAAAACTAGGTCGATCTCAATGAGTTTTGATAGGCCTCTCTTTTGTGACCAAATTCATGTGTGATGTAAGTTGGGGTATCTGGGCATATTCCTTCTTGAGATGAATGGACAAATTTGACCAGTGATAAAAAAAATCGGCCAATCTTACCGATTTGTGGTAGGCTTAATCTGCTGCAAGACCATATGCATATGTGAAGTTAGTTTGGTGTTCATAGGCTTAGCCATTCTTGAGATATGGGGGTAACAATTTATGATAAACAGACACAATTTGACCCGGTGACCTGGGAAAATATGGGTCAATCTCGCAAGGATTTCACCAGCAGTTGTTGACGTAGTCCAAATATTTATGGCCTATTTTATGAAAGTTACGTGGTACGTTGCGCAAAATGCCATTATACAGTGTATCAGTACTTATGACATTAAAAAATACGATATTTTCAAATATAGACAGGAGAAGTCTTTATGGACGATAGCTAGCTATTGAAATACTAACATCGGATCCAACATTCTGAATGTTGGATCCGATGTTAGTATTTAGCTATACTGATAGCTAGCACTACATACAGCCTTCCCTTACCAAAATATCCGATTATTACCATAGTATTACCAGATTAAAACCACAGTATTACCAGATCATTACCAGAGTAAAATCTCATATGGAAGTAATAATGTAAGTACTGTGGTAAGCCTATATGGTAAGTAATCTGGTAATGATAGAGTAATACTCTGGAATTTGAACATATGGTATTGATAGGGTAATACATCTGGTAATGCTATGGTTTGAACACCAGGTATTCTTCAAACCATAGCATTACCAGATGTATTACCCTATCAATACCATATGTTCCATATTCCAGAGTATTGCCCTATCATTACCAGATTACTTACCATATCAGTCCCATATTGCAGTTGACATGTATATTTACAGCGTGTTCACATATTATTGACATGCAAATGAGGCTGCCTCGACTCATGCAGCAAATTCATTGCGATGAGCACGCAGCAAGCTCCATGCGAACCACAGGCCCACAAAACAAGAGTTGTGGGGGGTGTGGACGGTGGTATTACGGTGAAGTGTCGAAATATGGGGTCTCTGTATATAACCCCATGCTTTATATAAAGTTGTGGTTTTATATAAAGCATGGGGTTATACAGGGTGTATCAAAAAAAACGGAGTCCTAGTACGATGACATATTTTTCATTGAGCAAAGGAGAAATCTATTTTTTTTGTTGATTTGTCATTAAGACCGACCCTTTGGGACTGACCAGCTGAACAATTCAATGATCTGTGATCAAGCATGTTAGAACAATAGCTATTCTTCAATTATGAGTGAAATGTGACTTGCGCCAGATTTGGTTTACATCATTCGTCTGCCCTGAAATACGGTGTACAAATGAAATGCTTTTTATCCACTCTGAATTCATTGACATTTTGAAAACAAAACGGTGTACAATTAAGATGTCTTTTAACTCTGAATTTAACAAAAAGGTGTACAATTCAAATGTCTTTTTAACAGACAATTGAATCTCAATCTTCAACGTGTCCTCCATTTCTCTGGATGCAGGTACGCGCACGTTCATTCATTGCCGCCACGGCCCGTCTGATAAGTGCCTGGTTCTGCCTCAGGTTGTCAACTTCTGTTATGATGCGCTGTTCCAGGTCATTGAGATCTGCTGGAGGCGTGATGTACACCCTGGACTTTAGGTAACAGTTAAAATACATTTTAATTGTACACCGTTTTGTTTTCAAAATGTCAATGAATTCAGAGTGGATAAAAAACATTTCATTTGTACACCGTATTTCTTTTCTTTCAAGGGCAGACGAATGATGTAAACCAAATCTGGCGCAAGTCACATTTCACTCATAATTGAAGAATAGCTATTGTTCTAACATGCTTGATCACAGATCATTGAATTGTTCAGCTGGTCAGTCCCAAAGGGTCGATCTTGATGACAAATCAACAAAAAAAATAGATTTCTCCTTTGCTCAATGAAAAATATGTCATCGTACTAGGACTCCGGTTTTTTTGATACACCCTGTATAAATAGAGATCCCATATTTCGACAATTCAAATTGTCAAGATAATTGTTATTTGAAACTTTTTGTGTTCAAATACTAGAAATCGGTCAAATCGATAAAGTTTGAGAATATTGCCACAATATCACCAGAAATTGTCACCGTAAGAAAGGTTTGTGGCAATATTGTTGCAATATTGCCATAATATTGCCGCAATATAACCGCAACATTTTCATTTTGATACAGATTTTTTTAATATGTTAAGTTTTGTTCTTACATAGTATTACCACAGTACATGAAAAAAATCATTTTAGGGCCAAGGTTTGCCCTTACCATAGTATTACCAGAGTACGGATTTTCTTTAATATGTTAAGTTTTGTTCTAACCATAGTTACCATAGCAAAGTTGAAGAAAGAACTAAAGTTTTATTCTTACCATAGTATTACCACAGCAGGGTCCATATTTGCATATAAGTTCTGATCAAACCACATTATTACCAAACCATGGAAAATGAACTAGATTATTACCATATAATCTGGTTTGCATACCATATATGATCAGATAGTGCCATAGTCTTACCACAGCATTACCATAGTATTACCAGATTTTAGATTTTGGTAAGGGTCCGTACATCCAACAACTTCATATGGCCAGTCGAAAATATTTACTCGTTACATAGACGAACACAATTTCTACGATGGCCACTTGATGTCTGGTCTAATGCTTAGATTCAGTTACCAGGAACATTCAACATACACTCTCACCAAGCATGTACATTCTCTATTAACTTCATATAGTCTATCGGAGATACATCTTTAACAATGGAAAACACAATTTGAACGGTGGACAATATGAAAAGTGCGGGGGCCAAGGACCACTTTGGCCCCCCCAATAATTGTAACTGACGTGCCTTGAAATGGGTCAGATATGGGTAGAAAACCGTCTGAAATTCAACAAATTTCCGGGGGAGTACCCCCCTCCCCCCGATCACATCTTCGGAAGCCCCAAATATTGACCGTGTTTACATTTGAAACGCTGGAATATGCGATCATGTCTCAACTTCTCCACGAAGTTGGTTCAGTCTAATCAACGAACAGCACAATGTCCATCAACAGTTCGTGTTGTATACATATAATTCTTGAATTACTGAACGATCGATGGCATAAAGTATCTACGCCTTGAGGAAGATAAAAAAATAATAATTGTGTGAAGATGACTTCTTTGTTGTGTGTATACCAGTATGCCGGAACACTATACCCTTATTCGTTGAATATTTACAATGGTCTACAGTTGTGTTCACACTGTAATTTTTCACTTGGGTGGGTGGGTATAGTTGACAGATATCATCGGTGAATATTATTTTCGAAGCAACGTGAGGGAAATTCATTGAAGAACGCCGATTGAATTTTTTTTAGCTCTTATGAGTCGGTTTTATTGCGAGATATTCTATCCCTTTCAAAGTTCTCAGAAGCGCCAAAGTGCGTTAAATCAAGTCTAAAATGCAAAAAAAAATCGGGGAGGGACACCCCCTCCCTGTCCTACCCCCGTCTGCCCCCCCCCCCCCCCAATATTCAAGTCGCTCCGCCGCGCCTGATCTACAAACAGCTTCCGCAAAGAATATACATTCTCCGTTAACTTCATGAGTTGGTTTTTCAGCATGAGTCTTTTAACATGTATGTTGCCACTAGGGGAAGATTAATTTTCTGCACATGATGGCTGTACATGGACAGTCACACATCTCCAGCTAATCATATCGTAGTTAGTTATATCATCGCTATATGACCTGAACGTGAAGTTGAACCCTAACTCACTCACACACACTAACTTCACACATCTGCCATATACATATAACATTATTGGAAAACAATTTGAAGGATGAGTGTCGGATCTCCGGTCTTATTATGTAAACACTTGTACCACAGAAGAACGCAATTTAGACAAAGGCTATCTACTGAATGTCAAGGAAGTCTTCAGCATAGTACTATCATTCAGTCTCAGCCTACATGGTCTTTGGTACATTTATTCTTAAGATAGGAAAATACAAATTCGAAGATGAGTATCTACTCAATGTGGGGTTCTATAAATAATCCTGTGTGTTAGTATCTTACATTAAAAGAAAACATTGGTTGAGTAATATCAGTAGGTCTATATACGCATCAAATTGCAACCGCTCCCTTGCATTGACAGTAATGGAGTCATTCAGTCTGAAGGCCGAGAACTGTGGGCAGTTTCTGTCAAACAATTCCAGGGTATCCTTCGCCGCAATCACATGGAGCTAGGCCTGTTAATCCAAACATGGTATAATGTATGGAAAGCAAAAAAAACTGTATTGTACTATTACGCCCAGTGTAGGCCAAAGCTTACAAATGTGACCGACAACATATAAAAAACATACTCTAACTACAATATACGGTAACATGCACAGTCAGACACCCCCTCCCTCCTCCAAAAAATAATTATAATAACTAGATATTGTTGGTACAATAACACGGTCTTTCCATTACTTCCACGAACGCAGAAGTATAAAACAAAAAAGTAATAAAATGCCGTATACCTTATAATGTATACATAAGGGTCGGAACCTTGTTTTTTCGTTTAAATTGCGTCAAATACAGGAGGTTTGCTTTGTTTCGAAATATATTGATAGAGTCCCGTGTATACCTGTACATGTTGCAGACACCACAGTAGTATATAAACGGGAAATTCGGTCTTATTTAGGGGCAGATAACTCTGTTGGGACAATTCCTGGTTATCTCCCCTGGTTCGCACATTTCTGCCCCTATATAAGACCCAATTTCCCCTCTTACTACTTACCAAATTGACGTCACTATGACGTCACATCCGGTCACGTGACATCCAGATCACATCCGGGGTTTTTTTTGCGCCCGCCCTGGCACTGTATTAGTACCCAGGTTTCTTTTTTTTTCACCCGGTTTTATTTAGCCCATAATGCACTGAACATATATAGGAGTCAGATTAATTTTTATATGTACCCTGGATATATATTGTTATACGAACCAGATTAATTGGGATCCTGGCTTGAATGCGTGCAGTCTCCCCCCCCCCCCCCCAGATTTATTTATTTTATTCTTTTTCAATGGGGGACGTCTTAATTTTCACGGGGTATACGAAAATAGCACCCTCGGTATATTATATATGGGTTCAAATAATTCTTTTAAATATCGGCGGTTCCTCTGGGCGGCGGTTCCTCTGGGCGGCCATCTTTAATTTATGCAAAATCATTATAATGATCTCTATCTCTGATACCATTCGAGTGCTCGATGTAAAATTTGGTACACATCATCGGTGCATCAAGAGACTACGATAAATGACAGTTCTGGTTTCTCTGATTGAGCGGAAACCTTGGTGACCATCTTTAATTTATGCAAAATCTTTAATGATGTATATTTCTGATACCATTTCAGTGTTCTATATTTCCCTGATTCGGTGGAAACCTTGGCGGCCATCTTTAATTTATGCCAAATCTTTAATGATATATATCTCTGATACCATTTAAGTGTTCTATACGAAACTTAGTATACAGCATCGATGTATGAAGGGACTTGCAATGAATAACCACATCAGTTCCTCTGAGTGGCGGGAAGGATGGGCGGCCATCTTTAATTTATGCAAAATCATTAATGATCTCTATCTCTGATACCATTCGAGTGCTCGATGTAAAATTTGGTATACATCATCGATGCATCAAGAGACTTACGATAAATGACAGATCTGGTCTGTCTGATTGAGCAGAAACCTTGGTGGCCATCTTTAATTTGCTCAATTAAGATTGGATTTAGGAAGACAAATTATTGACTCAAACGTCCTCGAGATAAGGATTTTAAATCCAAAATCCGACAAGTGGATCAGTCTAAGTGCGCAGACGTAGTATAGTGACCACGCCTCATAAAGGTATTAAATATTCATGACATGGGATAACTAAACACAAATTCAATTCATTTAATTAAGATCATATAGCGAGATATACAATTGGAGATGGATGATAAGATATTAACTTTTCAAGATTGCGGTTTATCAGAGGTAGTAAAAGTTACTAAACGTGGCGCCAACGATCTTCTGTACACCGTATTCGTACGTTAATAAACTCAACCCCGTGAATGTTCAAACCAGCTCACGCGTGTTTCTTCAATTTAGCAAACTGGAGAGCAATAAATAAATACATCTCTGTCCGTATTCTTTTACACAACTAATCACGAAAAAACTACTGGGGCATTGAACTGCAACAATGAGTTATTGTCTCCCAAATCATATCTCATTTCAAATAAAGGGCGTCCGAAATGCTAAGTTGGCAATTTCGCAAGGAACGGTATTCTTCTTAATCATTCGTTGAAACACGTTGGCATGTTGTTTGACAGTAAATAGTGTGTCAACAAAGACACCAGTATCGTGTTCGCTGGTGAGGTGATTTAGTTCGCTTGTTAGATTGCCAAGAAAAAACCCCAGATATAGTCAGAGCCTATGGATCGTTGACCATCACAGAAAAGGGGTTGCATCATAAAGTAGTTTGACATCCCACGGTTGAGGAAACACCGATATAATCAGACACGTCGAAGACGGTCTCTTCCCGGTACAAAGTTATATACAATCATTAATAAAAGCTACTCATATTGCAAATGATATTTCCTTTGTCGTTCGTATTCATATATGTCTTTTGCGTTGTGTAATCTTCTGAATTAACTGTACCGTAAACTGGGGTGTATTCGGACGGATTTGAAGGTTTTTCTCATCGACACATTTCATTTTCCTGCAGAATGTATATGTGGCACAGATATTTAATGACGTTTCACGCATAAGCTCTTAAAATTTAATCCATATTGGATAACTATTAATTAAGCTAATGAAGTCTATAGATCGTTCGAATTCACCCCAGGAGTTGGGGTCAATTCGGACAAGCACTAATTATGCAACGTAGGGCGAAAACATTCCTTCTGTGATGCGTATTCGGACACCCGGGCGCTAAATAAAACCGCTAGAGCCATTTTTTGACTCATTTCCGGGGATTCCATGACCTATGAGTAAATTCGAAAAATGGGCAAAAGGGAGATAACTCCTTGTATCACGAATTGTTATAATCGGCTTTAATTTGGTATGTGATTTCACGATTTTGTAAAAGTTGTGTTTTTTCGACCATAACCATCTGATATCGACATTTTCCAGGTAACAAATCGGAATGGACACCACAGAAATATATTTATCGGTTATTTTTAGCGTGTCCGAATTAACCTTTTTGCACGGAAAAATTCCAGCCAAACGTACAAACTGAACATTTCTAAAAAAAATATGCTTGTTTTATTTTATTTTTTGGCTCTATTATCTCGCCAAGTATTATGTGTTTCGGAAAATATCCATCAACATATGACCAAGGCTTTGAACTTTCGTGACCACTAGAAGTTTTGCAAAAATTGAGATAAACGAAAAAAAAAACTTCAAACTTCCAGACAAAAAACATTTTTATGTCGTTTGATAACCTATCTGTGAGAAAAGAAAACAACAGAAGAAAAAACAAGGTTTGCTTAATAATAAATGTAAAAAATGAATTTTTGTACTTTTCATGGTCTCTTGCCCGAATTCACCCCACTGTCCGAATACACCCGAGTTTACGGTATGTAATTAACAACGCCACAACAGGTCTCAACCTGGTTTAACCGGCCAGATATACCATCACGATTCAGTGGATATTGAATATTTCATCACGCTGGGGGAGCCGCGTTGGGTATGTTTGCAATTCTCGCATGCTCTTGTCCAATCAGGATCCGTCCTTTGAGAAAGTCCAATCTCCGGCCAGGGTCACCTTTGGCCTAAGCGTCGTCGGACAGTCCAAGATATCGTTCAGGCAGCATGTCCTGAAACAGTTGTTTGCACATTCTGATCGCTTTTTCCAGGGCCTCGGTTGGTGGTAACCCCATAACCTCTTCCAAGTGGCGCTTGGTCTTCATGATGGACCTGTGCGTGGAATCGCCTTTCATTTCAAACGGCATCAGGCTATACTCTTCATAGATCGACAAGGCTGTTTTCCTGATGTTCGGGCGGTGTGATACATTTCCACTTCCGGTGATCAGGGGCGGCGCCAGGAACTGAAGTTTGAACTGTTAACTGGGCGCCGCGAACTGATAACTGGCTCCATAGCACCGAAACTATTAGGCCTAGAGTGTTGATACTTGGCACAATTACAGTACTCGTCAAGGTCGACATTTTGGTGTCATCAATTTCCACTTCCGGTGCTCAAGGGCGGCGCCAGGAACTGAAGTTTGAACTGTTAAATGGGCGCCGCGAACTGTTAACTGGCTCCATAGCGCCGAAACCATTAGGCCTAGAGTGTTGATACGTCGCTCAATTACAGTACTCGGCAAGGCCGACATTTTGGTGTCACCAATTTTCACTTCCGGTGCTCAGGGGCGGCGCCAGGAACTGAAGTTTGAACTGTTAACTGGCTCATAGCTCCAAAGCTATTAGGCCTAGAGTGGTCATACTTTGCACAATTAGAGAACTCGTCAAGGCCGACATTTTCGTGTGATACATTTCCAGGGGCGGCGCCAGGAATTGAAGTTTGAACTGTTAACTGGGCGCCGCGAACTGTTAACTGGCTCCATAGCGCCGAAGCCATTGGGCCTAGGATGTTGATACTTGGCACAATTACAGTACTCGTCAGGATCGACATTTTGGTGTCATCGATTTCCACTTCCGGTGCTCAGGGCGGCGCCAAGAACTGAAGTTTGAACTGTTAACTGGCTCAACAGCTCCGAAACCATTAGGCCTAGAGTGCTGATACTTGTTACAGTACTCGTCAAGGCCGACATTTTTGGTGTCATCAATTGCTACTTCCGGTGCTCAGGAGCGGCGCCAGGAATTGAAGTTTGAACTGTTAACTGGCTCATAGCTCTAAAACTATTAGGCCTAGAGTGTTCATACTTGGTACAATTAGAGAACTCCTCAAGGCCGACATTTTGTTGTTATACATTTCCACTTCCGGTGCTCAGGGGCGGCACCAGGAACTGAAGTTTGAACGGTTAACTGGGCGCCGGGAACTGTTAACTGGCTCCATAGCTCCGAAACCATTAGGCCTAGAGTGTTGATACTTGGTGCAATTACAGTACTGGTCAAGGCAGACATTTTGGTGTCATCAATTTCCACTTCCGGTGCTCAGGGGCGGCGCCAGGAACCGAAGTTTGGACTGTTAACTGACTCATATCTGCAAAGCTATTAGGCCTCGAGTGTTCATAATTGGTACAATTAGAGAACTCGTCAAGGCCGACAATTTGGTGTGATACATTTCTACTTCCGGTGATGAGCGGCGGCGCCAGGAACTGAAGTTTGAACTGTTAACTGGGCGCCGCAAACTGTTGACTGGCTCCATAGCGCCGAAACCATTAAGCCTAGAGTGTTAATACTTGGTACAATTACAGCAAAAAAAGAAACAAGTTTTCCACGTTATTCAATGTTCAATCTGTTTTTCCATGTTATAATGTTTACCTCAATTCAATTGAAAGAAAACGTTTACTTTGTGAATATATAACTGATTGATCTCTATATCTGAGTGTATACATCCGTCACCGCTTGGATAGCACATGGTGTCAAATCAACTGGCTATGATTCGAATAATAACATGGGAATATGCGTTAATCATTATACTGCAACACTATTTTGAGCCAAGCATGTATCGCTACAACTGAAAAGTGAATGTTATGTAAAGTTTTGGCCGTTAAAAATGAACCTCGGTATGTAATTTGCTTGATAACTTGTTTTCTTTGCAGATACCGTTTTTCAGAGAAATACCGTCTTGTGATTTAATAATTAATATCAGTTGTTCGACGAAAGTATTTGATTTTACGTTTCTATTGTTTCGCCATTTTCATTTCAACTGAGCGTTTTCATTGACAATTGTGCGAATATACGAAGAACATAACGGGCCACCATAAAGTTCTTAACATAATAACGGGAAATAAGACGACACCATCTAATGACAGAAATCGGCATATGTACCATTGGGGATAATGACGCCGACAGTTGTATCCTCTTTAATAAACTACAGAAAAATATATGTACGTTCCGTTGAAATAGTTGTTTTGACATGTCGACCACCTGTGAATCATGTTTCATTGTGTGAAGCAACATGTTTCATGATGTTGGACCGTGATTCAGGGATTCTCAGTAGTATATAAAGTGCATCTTATCGACCTACTTCCGTCAGGGGGCGCCATCGGTCTTGTGACGTCACTTCAGGTTTCGGTCACGTGACCGGAGGTGACCTTTGACCCCTGCTCATGCGCACAATACCGCAAATTAATAATGGCGCGCAGGGGTCAAAGGTCACTTTCGGTCACGTGACCCGAACCGGAAGCGACGTCACAAGACTGGTGGCACCCCCTGTCGAAAGTAGGTCAATAAGGGTCCAGATCCCCTTTTACAATAGCGGATATTAATAATGGTGCACAGGCGTCCCTTCCGGGTCACGTGACAGTCCGGAGTTATCGCCCCTTAGTTCAAGTTTTTGCCACCACGGCAACGAGGGACCTGGCCATAAATACGAGGGTCAGTCACCAAGGTCAATACTGTTACGGAGCCTAAATATAACACCGAGCGGTAGCGTGTTGTGTAGGGCGTCAGGCGTTGCAAGGCAGGATTATAGCCTTCCGCTTCTGCAATTGCCGATCCATTCGGCTCCAGCCGGTGGGGAAGTGGAAATAAACAATTAACAGACATGCACAAATATATGAGTTCGCGACATTACCCACGGCTCCATTTTTGACTTGTCCGCAAGTCGCGCTTGGCCACAAGATCTTATAGCAACAATTAGAAGTTCTTTTGGAAACAGTTATTTACAGTTCTTTTGATCAAGCGAACTTAAACGAATCACCCATATTCTTCCCATTCGGTAATGTCTGTGCGCGTGGGCCGGCGCACCGGCCCATTACACTGCGTCCATGCATCCCGCATATCCACACACACTTGAATAGACACGCCGGTTTTCTTGGTAGGCTGGACTGGCGCGGCGTCAGCCAGGAGAACGCGATGTGGTCACTGTTGGTCTGGTGACGAAAGTAATTTGTCTCCTTTCGTGCTGGCTTGCTCGGCGTCAGCCAGGCGGATCAGTCTGAGTGACAATGGAATGGGAACTTCCTTCGTTGTTGTCTCCAGTACAGGCGATGTTCCGACTAAGAGGATCAAAGGCGTCCAGTCAACTTGGGAATTGTTTCTTGTTTCGGCGGCTTTTCCTCGTCTGGCGGACACTGGCACAGGTCGTGTCGGATTCCGCACGGTTGCCTTGGCGTGAGCCGGCATCTCCGTTCGTTGGCGCTTAGGGCTCGAGCCGTCTGACTTTGTCGCTGTTGTCGAAGACAATGACTGAATGCTTATGCCGGTGGTGCCGGCGCACATCAGCCAGTCGTTCTGATTCGTAATTACAGTCCTCACATCGATGCTTCGGATTATTAAGGCAGGATGCTATGTGCGTCAGAACATCATCGGCCGTGTTGAAAATTTCGGTACACAACGGGCATTTCGGCATATTTTCAACTTTTCTCGCTGTGGACTTGATCCTGGCCATGCCGTTATTTTCTTCCGAATGATCTCGCTTTCCCGCGACTCCGCTTTTATAGCCGGATGTTTCATTTTTACTGGCAGGAACTCGGTACAAAAGACAATCGGCCAACCGGCGAGGTGGTCTGACAGCCCTCCCGAAACGTCCCTTTGAAGTCGCCGCTCTATCGTCGGTCTGTTTGTCTGGCTCACAGCGATCTCCAGCGCCGGACAAATCAGTGTTTGTTTGTTCGTAAACAACCTCTGCCTGAGCCGCTGTCGGACCGTTTAGTTGTAGTTGTGTATCTCTGACCACATACGGCTTAAGCCTGTCAACGTGAACAACCTTATACTGCTTGCCTAGCTGTATTCGCTAAGTCACTTCAGTGAACCGATTAAGAATCGTATATGGCCCAGCCCACCATTTCTGTAGCTTTGGAGAGACTCCTCTTTTACGCAGAGTTGTACACAGCCATACCATTTCTCCAACGGAGTAGGGCTGCCAGTTTAGCCGTGCGTCGTATTGGCGTTTCTGTCGACGTAAGCCGTTTTCCAAGTGCGTATGCGCCAGGGCGTGCACATTTTCCAACTGCTCAACAAAATGTTGCAGGTGTTCAGTGAGACTTGTTTGACTGAATTCCGTCGGTAATCCCGCGATCAACTCTATAGGGAGGACAAGCTCACGACCCAGCATCAGTTGATTTGGCGAAAACTTCGTCGATTCATGTTCGGCTGCCCGATATGCCATGCATACTAGTTGCAGATACTGGTCCCAATCTCGCTGGTTTTCTGCGACGTATGCACTCAACATGTTTTGCAGTGTTCTGTTCATTCGTTCGACCATTCCGTCAGACTGGGGGTGATAGGCAGTGGTCCTGATTTTATTCTGTCATTAAGTTGGACTCGAATTGTCCTCCCTGATCGGAATGTATGGTCCTGGGAACGCCAAACCTACATATTACTTCGTCTACCAGGACTCAGCCACCGTTTCCGCTCCCATGTCTGACATGGCATGAGCCTTCGCCCATTTGGAGAGTAATCTTGGATCACCAATATGTAGGAGTTGCCAGTCGTCGTTTTAGTGACCGGTCTCATGATGTCAATCGCAATTCGCTCCATCGGCATTCCTGCACCAGTCAACTGCATCGGCGCACGCCGGCGTTTACCAGTTGACTTCCTCTTGGCACACGCCTCACAAGAGAGACACCATTTCCGGACATCACGTTGTAGACCGTGCCAGTAGAACTTTTGGCGCACCTTGCTGAGCGTTTTACTGATCCCCAAGTGTCCGGCTGTAGCAGAGTCGTGATACTGAGTTAAACGGTAACTCGAAGAGACCTAGGAACAAGCACTTGATCTTTTGTGTACCTTGGACCGTTGGATTAAACCATCGTCGGTAGATGATACCGTCACTCAGGTGGAGTTGTTCCCATTGCGCCAGATAGGTTTTCAGTTCTGCCCAGCCAGAGATACCGAGGCCCACTTTGGTCTTCGTCCTTCCTGGATCCAGCCTTTGAGGGACGTCACTATCCTGCGCATCTCGCAGTTCTGTCTAAGGGCAGGCTAAATTCAGCATCTTGACAGGTACGTCAAGATCTGGGTCGCTGGTATTGCACTGTCCATACTGCTTACAAGGAGACCTTGACAACCCATCCGCATTTCCGTGTAACCGTCCGGGGCGATGCTGTACTTCAAAGTTGTGGGTAGCCAGAATGTCTACCCATCGAGCCAGCTGACCCTCCGGCTCTTTAAATTGCATAATCCACCTCAGCGCGCTGTGATCAGTACGTAGCAGAAACCGCTGCCCGTACAGGTATGGTCTGAATGCCTTGACGAAATGGATGACTGCCAGCAACACTTTTCGAGTCACACAATATCGCCTTTCACTTTTCGTCAATCTCCGACCACCGTAGCGGACTACTCGCTCCACTTCACCATGCTTTTGAGACAGCACACCACCAATACCTTTGTTGCAGGCGTCGGTGTCCAAAATGAACATCTTAGTGAAATCTGGATCAGCCAGTACTGGTGCGGTGCACAGAGACTACTTCAACGGGTCAAATTCCGTATGGCATTTATCTGTCCAGACGAATTCATGTCCCTTATGCGTTAAAGCGTGTAGGGGTGCAGCTATCTGTGAGAATGCTCGTATGAACTTCTTATAATACGAAGCAAGACCGAGAAAACTTCTTACTTCTGTCACGCTATCGGGTGTAGGCCAGTCTTTGATTGCGGCTACCTTTCCAGTATCGGGGGATATTCCGGCCTTCGAAACCACGTGTCCCAGAAACATAACCTCATTTGCCAGTAGAGTACATTGCTCGTCTTGAGTCTTAATCCCGCTTCATACAAGCGCCCAAAGACTTTTTCCAACCTTTCAAAATGTTCGTCGAACGTTCGGCTGTACACTAGGATGTCGTCGAGGTATATAAGGCAAATGTCCCAACGTAGTCCAGCACACACAGTCTCCATAAGTCTTTTAAACGTTCTTGGGGCATTGCACAGCCCAAATGGCAGGCCGTGAATTGATATAGGCCTCGGTGCGGCGTGAAAGCCGTCTTCGCTTTGTCAGGCGGATCCATTGCTACTTGCCAGTATCCGCTAAGCATATCCAGCGTCGAAAACCAGGCCGACCCCGATAATGCGTCTAAGGAATCGTCCACCCTAGGGAGTGGATACGCATCCTTAATGGTCACTTGGTTTAGGCTTCTGAAATCGACACAGAATCTGGCAGTGCCGTCATTCTTTCGAACAAGGACTATCGGGGAAGCCCAGGGACTATTCGATGGTTCAATAACCCCCTGCTGAGTCATCTTTTCAATCTGCCGGTTGGTCTCCTTTCGCACTGTAGGTGCCACCCTCCGCGGCTGCTGCTTACATGGTCTTGCGCTACCGGTATCAATTGAATGTTGCACTCCGTTGGTTCTCTCCAAACTGTCGTCGGCCGTTACAAGCAGGTCAGCAAACTTAGATAGTAGCTGGCGTGTGTTTCCTGTTTGTTGTGGGGTCAAAGGAGTACTAATCTTCTCCATCAAGCTGTCCACCTTCCTTGTCTGCCTCTCTGTATCCTCATCACCAGGACTTTCATCCAATGGCACAACAGCCCGTATTGGCTGCAGCTGACCAGCTGTGGAACTTTATACAAGGTCTTAGGCTCGTCACTCACATTCATTACTCGGAGTGGTACGGTGCCTTCTTGGTCGACAGTTACTAATGTCCTTGCAATCAGCATATCTTCCTTCTCGCTCATCCTCTGTGATGGCTCAGTCATCCCAAATGGTGCACGCCCATCACCTCCTTGGATTCGACACGACACGATTGTTTCGTGCCTCGGGAGAATAGTGACATTTTCCGCCAAGGATATCCGACCACATTCATAGGATTCTTCTTTCAATTTCATCCAGGTGCGACCAATGCGCCATGTCATGTTGGTCAGTTGGGGTTGGAATTTCATCGGCATTCGCTTGAAAAGATCCAAGGAGATGATTGTCACTGCCGCTTCCGTGTCAACGACGAAGTCAGCCGCCTCGCCACTTATCTCTACAGCTACGCAGAATCCTCTTTCTACCATAGCCAGGGAACCTGAACCCAGCTTGATTTTTTTTCAAATTAGCAGTAGGGAGTGATGCTTCAGTCTCATTTGTATTCCTCGACGACCCTCGGTTTTCATTTCTTCGGCGCTTAGGACAGTTTCGACGCATGTGACCAATCTCATGACAGTTATAACAGGTAATGCTTGTTCTTGTCTTCTCTTTATGCCCAGTGGAACCATGCCGACGAAAGGTGCGGCGCCGACCCCGGCGTTTACCGAGTAGCTTTTCCACAAATTCGGCAATGTTCTGTCGTAAACTGCTCTTCTCGGAATCGCTACTATCGCGGTCACTTTCGGCATCTACGCCTCTGACTCAAGAAGATCTTCCTGTTCTTCGTTCTTCAGCTGTCTGACACGCATCCAACTCTACTGCCATTTGTACGACTTCGTCAAAGGTTTTCGGACTTGACCTCAAAATTTTCAGGCGCATCGGTCAATGCATCAACAAACTTGTCCTTCGCCAAGGTGTCGAGTATGGCACGTGGAGCATCTGGATATCCCAGGGCAACCAGTCGTCTTATGGATTGCCATAACTCCAGTAACGATTCGTTTGGCTTACATGTCCTGCCTCTCAACTCCGACTTGTACAGCTCTTCCAGGTTCGGTGGGGCAAACCGCTGTTGAAGGACTTCAACAAGGCTATGATACCCCGCTTTGGCTCCCCCCTCTACATGTCCCAGTACCTGCTGTGCGGCGCCACGCAGATTGACGGCTAAGTAGAGTCCTTTCTCTATCTCAGACCACTTATTAATTTCCGCACCAGTTTCAAAGTGTGACTTGTAGTCCATCCAAGGCGTTGTCCCGTCAAAAGGGGCTGGCTTGACCATTTGTTTCCGGGCGCTGCTTCAGAATTTTCCCCACGCCTTCTCCTTGCATATGACCTGATTGCTTCTCGACAGGTTGAGATTTTCTTCGAACCGTTTCTTCTTTTTCAGAAGTAAACAGACTGACTCCCAGTTCAGCGAGATCGCTCCGAAGCTTTTCCAGCTCACGCGAAGTGTCTTCGATCTCCTCCTGTAACTGCTCAGGACTCCCGGCGTACGCACCCGGATATCCTCTTATACTCCTAGATTCGACTTCTGACTTCCCATTCCTGCCGGCCGTCAGATACCCATGCCCCTGCTCAGTTTGCGCCTGCTTGCCGATCGTGGGAACGTGCCTGTAACCTCAATCGCTCTACCATTTCCCGTGTCTCCAAGCCGTTGACGCCGTCGACTCGTTACATTCCTTCTCAGGAATGATTCTCCAAGAGTCTCGTCATCTTCGGCATCGGTCTCGTCCAGGCAATACTCTCGCCAAGTAGGTCCTGTTGAACTCGCCATCTTCAATCTGACAATGGCTCAGGTCAGATCACTGTGTTCAGCTTCACTGTTAAGGTCTAAAGACCTTCTCGTTGATCCCACCGCTGCCACCAAATTTGTTACGGAGCCTAAATATAACACCGAGCGGTAGCGTGTTGTGTAGGGCGTCGGGCGTTGTAAGGCAGGGCTATAGCCGTACGCTTCTGCAATTGCCGATCCATTCGGCTCCAGTCGGCGGGGAAAAGAACACACACACAACTATGGTATCAGCTGCAATAATTTATTGTGACATATGGAGATGACATGAGGGCGTACGCAGGCGTACGCCAGGACATTACTTATATGGATCAGTACGATTTTATCCTTACTCAGAGTGACTGACTACGTTAGTCCTTATGTCGAAGAGTCACTATTCTTATTCAGAATAGAACTATGGTCGGATAGCAGCAGTTAGACCGATTCCTTATTCAGGAACTTAGGGGTGAACTGTCCTCAAGAGCTGCCCGACCAGATCTCCTCTTCTACATCTAAATTCCGTATATTTATATGGAAAGTCATGTGACCTAAACATGTGAACAGTCACGTGATCAAACAAGTTGAATAGCATTGCAATAAACTATATCGCAGAAGAATGTTATATATACATACAATTTCGATAGTAGTAATGCAAAAGTGGAAATAAACAATTAACAGACATGCACAAATATATGAATTCACGACAATACGTCCGAAAATGTAAGTTCATATTTAGCATATTTATCACTCTAAATGTCCAGATACGTTGTAATCACACCATCTGGAAGAACTTTGCGTTTGGGGTAGAAGAAGGTGAAGACGTCCCGATCCTGGGTGTAAGAGCGCATATGGTTCTGGACGACTCGGAAACATTTATTGGTCCCACTGGCACTGGTCTGGCTCTGAAGTACATTGAGGTACATGGCTTTGATGATGTTATTGTACCGACGACTGACTCCTTTACAGCTGCATTTGTTGTTCCTCTCTCCGTCGCAAACGTTTTTGAGCCCAGGGCGATCATGGCCTTACCCTTCCAGAGGCCGAGGGTTCTTTTATCATAGTCGTAATTGTCTTTTATCGGCAGCCATTCATCTCGTTCCGCTTCATACTGGGCTCGTAGTTCGGGTTTCACGAACGATTCCCAGTCCGGGTTGGAAACGGCCATGTATGCAGCATCCGTATCTATTTCCATAAGCTGTCGGTCTGATTGGTCGAAATACACACCCTTGAAGTCGAATAGGAATTACAGCATTCGCAGTTTGGCTAGTTGGTATACCATGCACCCGATTTGTAGCGGCAGGTTGTACGTGATGGTCTTTTTGGCTGAAGTCACTTCGTAGTTGGTGTCGTCAATCATCTCCGTGTGTCGATATACGGGCGAATTCAGGCGTTTCGGTCTTGTTTTGTGGTACAAATGTTCACGGTGACGTGGCGGTCCTGGTTGGTTACCGTTTTTCCGTGTTCGCTGTTCCCGAGTAATTTCATCGTTTCCCCGATGATGGCTTTACTCTGGTCGGCGTCGCCCTCGCGACGGGCAGTAATCACGTCCTTCGCAAACTTCTCGAAGCAAGCCTTGGGAGTAAACTCCATGACTTGGTATATTTTGGTAATTTCCAGTACGTGGCTCATATACCAACGTAGTAAAGGAGTGCCCAGCAATATTTTTTTGCCCACATACTACCGATCAACACACGCCGCGGTCGTGTTAGGCAGTTGTGTTCTTCAGCGTGTGCGCGCATATGAAGCCCGATATCATCTCGTCTCACCTCGGTGTTTTTGAAGATGGGCGGGCATACGGCAAATGTGTCTTTCCCGTGGTCAGGGACGTGAATATCACATTCCACGAACCCGTAGAGGGCTCCCGTCTGAACAGTGCGTAGGATATCCGCCATGGTGCTGATAGTCCGGTAATCCAGCAGCCGATCAAGGGCGTGCAGGATGGAGTGCAAGTCAGGTTGACGGCGTTGCACTTGGTGGAACTCGCATTTCCATCGTTGTACATAGGCGTAGCCCAACCTCCGGATATAGTCACGATTCTGGTCTACTTCTTGACGTAAGGTGGCTTGCGTCAGTCCACGGCGCTCCTTATAGCGCTCTCCTGTGAGCGAACACTCATGGCCGTGCCAATAACAGTCATGGAACAGGAGCAGGGTCGGTATTATATTGATCATGGCGAATCCGTCCACGGGAAGGCGCCGATCTCCAATTCGTTTTTCCGTGTGGTTGCCTTGGTGAGAGATAGTGACGCCTCGTCGCTGGCTTTCCCAATCCAGCCATTGTTCTGCTTGATGTTTCGTAGAATGTTGGGCTTTGAATTCCCGCCCCTCGGGGAACCACCGGGTACATTGACCTGCGGGAATGGGTTTACTCAAACACGGTAGGTAGAGGGCATGGCGTCGAATCCGATTATTTTCTGACACATTTTTCTTCCTCGAATGCGGGATAGCTCTTTCTCATGATACCGATGGTATATAATACTGGGACCGCCCACGATATTTCCTTTCAAACAGTCAAATATGTCGGCGTCTATCTGTTCGATGAGGGCGAAGAAAGTGGGTAAATACTGGAACAAATACCGCAGGGTTAGACCGGGGATGCTTACAGTCTTTAAACACGTCGACACCCATATCTCGGTAGAAGGAGGCCATTTGTCGGTAGCTTCCAGAAAAGGGACGACATCCAGATTGTTGTAATAGACGAGGAAATCGCGGAGAGTTTGCATACCTTCACGGACCCACACCTGTTGCAGTTCGATACAGGTGTCAGGTAATGCTTCTCCTTTGAGATCGTTGTAGAAGGCCTCTTGGGATGGAAGTTGCGTCTCATCCAGACGACCGAGACTGGTCATGTAGGTGTATGAAAAGCAGCTTTTCCTCTGCGCACAGTCGTAGGCTTTTACCCACTGGATATAGCTGTAATTCGGCGCGAGGTAATTCCGTAGCTATAGAAAGCGAAGTGAAGTCGTGGATAGAGCGACGTGGTTGTTGGTCTTCTTAGTGGTGTTTTTGATGTTTCCGGCATTGGCGAGGTAGGGGTACAAGAATTCTTTGATCAAGCTCAGATCTTACCGTCCGGAATTGAACCCGAGGACGGGTAATTGGTTCATATATTCCAGTAAACCCAGTTTTAGTTTCTGAACGTAGGGTTTAGGTGGTTTGGGTCTCTCGTCCTCGCTTTCGTTTTCGTCGTTAGTATCGTCCTCCCCATCCGATGTTGAAGTACGTGCATCAAGTGCCACTAATACATCACGTTAGGTAGTCGAGGCGAGATGTGCCGCACTGGCTTGACAAAGGGTCTCCAAGCAGTCCATCATCCGGGTAATTAGTTCATGTGGAGCACCAGTAGAGACTGAACAGACCGGGACGGTCTCATACCCGGACACGTTGGTCTGGATGCTCACACTCGAAGGAATGTGACGCTGGGTTCATTGGGTTTTGGCCGACACCTTCTTCATGGGTTTTAGTAGAGCTTCAAAATCGTAGCAGGCTCGGTACGGGAAATAACGGTGGGCCATGGGAACGTCAATACCTTCATCTGCCAGCTGTTAAAATATGGCGGATATATTGTGTAACACGCCGCCGGGGAATTTTCGTTTGACAGTATTGTCGCAGGTTTTCTCGTGACGGTATAAAAGCCAAGACCGGTCAAACACGCGATGGCAGTTACTACAGCTGTACGACTCGGCATAGATATTCATGACCGCAATGTGCGAGAAATTCCCGCCAGTGTCCGTTTGGTACACATTCAAGTTCATAGTTGTGTCGTACTTCCCCGGGGAACGATGCACGAGGCGGGCTGGGTCTTCAGGAAATATAATACCACCACAAATCACTAAAGTATGTTCAGATATAGAGTATTTTCGGTTCTATCGTCCAGTGAACATAATCGAAACATCTGAAGATCGGCTTTTCTTGAAACTCAACTACTTAGATAAAGGACTGGACGTTATTAATTTACCTCCAATCCTGAATGGTCCAGAGGTACGCAACGCTGTACCAAACCATTTTAAGTTCAAAGAACCTCCTTGCATTTCATATAAGCATACTAAATCTTCGGAAATCTCAGTTCGCGGCACCCAGTTAACAGTTGAAACTTCAGTTCCTGGCGCCGACCCTGATGACCGGAAGTTGAAATGTATCACAAAAAGAGGTCGGCCTTGACAAGTTCTCCAATTGTACCAACTATGAACACTCTAAGCCTAATGGTTTCGGCGCTATAGAGCCAGTTAACAGTTCGCGGTGCCCAGTTAACAGTTCAAACTTCAGTTCCTGGAAGCCGCCCCTGATCACCGGAAGTGGAAATGTATCACACAAAAATGTCGGCCTTGACGAGTTCTCTAATTGTACCAAGTATGAACACTCCAGGCGTAATAGTTTTGGAGCTATGAGCCAGTTAACAGTTCAAACTTCAGTTCCTGGCGCCGCCCTGAGCACCGGAAGTAAAAACTGATCACATTAAAATGTCGGCCTTGACGAGTACTGTAACTGTACCAAGTATGAACACTCTAGGCCTAATGGTTTCAGCGCTATGGATCCAGTTAACAGTTCGCGGCGCCCAGTTAACAGTTCAAACTTCAGATCCTGGCACCGCCCCTGATCACCGGAAGTGCAAATTTATCACACCAAAATGTCTGCCTTGACGAGTTCTCTAATTGTTCCAAGTATGAATACTCTAGGCCTAATAGTTTTGGAGCTACGAGCCAGTTAACAGTTCAAACTTCAGTTCCTGGCGCCGCCCCTGAGCACCGGAAGTGGAAATTGATCACATCAAAATGAGTGCTGTAACTGTGCCAAGTGTCAACACTCTAGGCCTAATGGTTTCGGCGCTATGGAGCCAGTTAACAGTTCGAGGCGCCCAGATAAGTTCAAACTTCAGTTCCTGGCGCCGTCCCTGAGCACCGGAAGTGCCAATTGATGACACCGACATGTCGACCTTGACGAGTACTGTAACTGTACCAAGTATCAACACTCTAGGCCTAATGGCTGCGGCGCTCTGAAGCCAGTTACCAGTTCGCGCCGCCGCCCAGTTAACAGTTCACACTTCCGTTCCTGGCGCCGCCCCTGGTCACCGGAAGTGGAAATGTATCACACCAAAATGTTGGCCTTGATGAGTTCTCTAACTGTACCAAGTGTGAACACTCTAGGCATAATAGTTTTGGAGCTATGAGCCAGTTAAGAGTTCAAACTTCAGTTCCTGGCGCCGCTCCTGAACACCGGAAGTGGCAATTCATGACACTAAAATGTCGACCTTGACGGGTGCTGTCATTGTGCCAAGAATCAACACTCTAGGCCTAATGGTTTCGGCACTATGGAGCCAGTGAACAGTTCGCGGCGCCCAGTTAACAGTTCAAACTTCAGTTCCTGGCGCCGCCCCTGGTCACCGGAAGTAGAATTGTATTACACCAAAATGTCGGCCTTGACGAGTTCTCTTATTGTGCCAAGTATGAACACTCTAGGCCTAATAGTTTTGGAGCTATGAGCCAGTTAACAGTTCAAACTTCAGTTCCTGGCGCCGCCCCTGATCACCGGAAGTGGAAATTGATGACACCAAAATGTCGGCCTTGACAAGTGCTGAAACTTTTCCAAGTATCAACACTCTAGGCCTAATGGTTTCGGTGCAATAGAGCCAGTTAACAGTTCGCAGCGCCCAGTTAACAGTTCAAACTTCAGTTCCTGGCGCCGCCCCTGATCACCACAATTGAAAATGTATCGCACCAAAATGTCGGCCTTGACGAGTTCCCTAATTCTACCAAGCATGAACACTCTAGGCCTAATAGCTTTGTAGCTATGAGCCTGTTAACAGTTCAAACTTCAGTTCCTGGCGCCGCCCCTGTGCACCGGAAGTGGAAATTGATGACACCAAAATGTCGGCCTTGACGAGTACTGAAACTGTTCCAAGTATCAACACTCTAGGCCTAATGGTTTCGGCGCAATGGAAACTGTTCCAAGTATCAACACTCTAGGCCTAATGGTTTGGGCGCAATGGAGCCAGTTAACAGTTCGCGGCGCCCAGTTAACAGTTAAAACTTCAGTTCCTGGCGCCGCCCCTGATTACCGGAAGTGGAAATGTATCGCACCAAAATGTCGGCCTTGACGAGTTCCCTAATTGTACGAAGTATGAACATTCTAGGCCTAATAGCTTTGTAGCTATGAGTCTGTTAACAGTTCACACTTCAGTTCTTGGCGCCGCCCCTGAGCACCGCAAGTGGAAATTGATGACACCAAAATGTCGGCCTTGACGAGTACTAAAACTGTTCCAAGTATCAACTCTCCAGGCCTAATGGTTTCGGCGCAATGGAAACTGTTCCAAGTATCAACACTCTAGGCCTAATGGTTTCGGCGCAATGGAGCCAGTTAACAGTTCGCGGCGCCCAGTTAACAGTTAAAACTTCAGTTCCTGGCGCCGCCCCTGATTACCGGAAGTGGAAATGTATCACACCAAAATGTTGGCCTTGATGAGTTCTCTAATTGTACCAAGTATGAACACTCTAGGCCTAATAGCTTTGGAGCTATGATCCAGCTAACAGCTCAAACTTCAGTTCCTGGCGCCGCCCCTGAGCACCGGCAGTGGAAATTGAGGAGACCAAAATGTCGGCCTTGACGAGTACTGTAACTGTTCCAAGTATCAACATTCTAGGCCTAATGGTTTCGACGCTATGGCGCCAGTTAATAGTTCGCGGCGCCCAGTTAACAGTTCGAACTTCAGTTCCTGGCGCCGTCCCTGAGCACAGGAAATGGAAATTGATCGCACCAAAATGTCGACTTTGACGAGTACTGTAACTGTTCCAAGTATCAACACTCTAGGCCTAATGGTTTCGGCGCAATGGAAACTGTTCCAAGTATCATTAGTGCCAGTGTGAAAAAAAAAATCCGAGATTTATCTCCTAATTAGGAGATAATTATCTCCTAATTAGGAGATAATTATCTCCTAATTAGGAGATAATAAGTCCTAATTAGGAGATAATTATCTCCTAATTAGGAGATAATAAGTCATAATTAGGAGATAATATGTCCTAATTAGGAGATAATTATCTCCTAATTAGGAGATATTATGTCCTAATTAGGAGATAAATCACGGAATTTTTTTTTTCACACTGGCACTAATACGCTTCCGTAATAGCCCACCTATGTTATTTGTCGATAAAATTATGACTCGATCACGGTTAGTAAATTTACAAGTACATGTACAACATGTGAACTCTTGAACATGTGCGCGGTTGCAGATCGAGCAAGCCACCTATCATAACCCACAGGCGAAGTAAATGTGGCATAGGCCTATGCTGTGTTTTGGTTGAATCATTATGTTTCAAAATATCTACACAGTTGAAAATGTTTATGTGAAAGACCAATTATAGTAATAAAGATGTGTCATTAACCTGTCCATATGTCGTTTACGTCGATAGTTATTACACACAATACAGTTGTGCAAACGACGTTCACAAACATTCTGATCTCCTGGAGTGTCAGTAGAACATGACAAAGTATATTTTCACCCCCCTTTATGAATTTCCTTTGTTTTTTTCTACAAGACCAGACAAGCCCACACCTGGTCTTGTTTATATTACTTGGTGACGCCCATATTATTTGAAGTGGATACTGTATCTGATTGCTATTTTTGCAGTTAGAAAAAAAATGTGGGTGAATAATTTAAAACTAGATGCCAATCTGTACAGCTAGAAAAATTATATTCTTAATGTCACTGGCAAATCGTTATAATAACAATCTATAGCTATTAACTGACTATTGGCATCGGTTATTAATATACCTAAGACAACAGAAACATGTTTAAATCTGTGCCTTTATTTATTGTATGGCTTTCATGGAGAAAAACATCTCCGGTGACAATTTGAGATTTAAGAATATCTATATTATTTGCGATTTATTCTATGATATACACATAAATCTATAGATAATCATGTACATTAGTACATGGAATCGGTATCATTAACATACCTGACAGATGAATTTAAAATAGAGCCCAGAATTATTTTTTTTCTGTCAATGTGACCAAGAATTTCAGTCAAGTCTCCCCAATATTCAGAGAGAATGTGGGGGGGGGGGGGACAAGGACCACTTTGGCCCCCCGGTGTACGGACATTTCCCCCAGTGGGCATTTCCCCCAGTGGACATTTCCCCCACCCAATGTTTTTAGGTTATTTTGAACATTTTTATATATTTTTTATTTTCTATATTTAAGGATTTTCACATAATGTTTTACGATAATGAGTCACATAGTGATAAGATATTATACATATACACAGTATATATCAGTATTATACAGTCTTATAGCACATTTTAAAACAATATAAAAGATGTAGTATATAGCATAACATTATCTGTTCGGAGGTCAGTGTCACGAGGCCATTTAACATGTTTGATGAGAACAAAATTGAACTAATAGGCAGGGGGCCAGGAGCTGAACCTGGAAAGTGGTTCCAAAGTTTTTTCTCAGTGTTTTCATTTTATTTAGGTATTGTACTCTATGAAACTGCATGATGGCATTCTCCCATCATTGAGCATTTTCATATAACTGGTTTTATATAATTGCGGTTATCGGGACACAAAACATAATTGTTTCATTTTTATACGCCCGCCAAAAGGCGGACGTATTATGTGATGGCGGTTTCCGTCCGTCCGTCCGTCTGTCCGTCCCTCGTGTCTGGTCTATATCTGGGACAGTTTTCTATCTAAAGTTCGAATGTTTGATGAGTGGATACCCTACGGGGAGACGATGTGTCGCATACCAAAATGAAGGTCGAAGTCAGAGGTCAAAGGTCACTGGCCTGAAAAACAGGAAATCACTGAAGTGTTCGTGTCCGATCTATATCTGTGAAGGTTTTCTATCCACAGTTACAATTTTTTGTGAGTGGATATGCTAGGCGGAGACGATGTGTCGCATACCGAATGTAGGTCGAGGTCAGAGTTCAAAGGTCAGTGTGACCGAAAATCAGAAAATCATTAAAAATTTCTCATTTTTTGTGAGTTTCGCATACCAAAAAACTAGGTCAAGGTCAAAGGTCAAAGGTCACTGTTCCTTAAAATCAGGAAATCGTTGATCATTGAGAGTTTTCTATCTACAGTTCTAATTTTTGGTGAGTGGATGCCCTAGGGGGAACAATGTGTTGCATACCGAATGTAGGTCGAGGTCAGAGGTCAAAGGTCAGTGTGACCGAAAATCAGAAAATCATTAAAAATTTCTAATTTTTTGTGAGTGGATTCAATACGGGGAAACGAAGTTTCGCATACCAAAAAATTAGGTCAAGGTCAAAGGTCACTGTGACCCCAAAAGCAGGAAATTATTAAAAATAACATTTTTTTGTGTCAGTAGATACATTAGGGGGACACAATGTGTCAACTACCAAAATGTAGGTCAAGTTCAAAGGTCAAGGTCACTGTGACCCCAAAATTGTGAAATTGTTAAAATCATGATTTTCTGAGTCAATTGAGAAATTACGGGAAGCCGTTTTGTCATGTACCAACATTTAGATCCAGGTCAATAGTCAAGGTCACTGTGACACCAGAATGAAGGTCAAAGGTCAGTGTGACCGAAAAATCAGGAAATATTTAAAATTAGTAATTTTTTGTGAGTGGATTCAACAGGGCGAAATGAAGTTTCGCATACCAAAAGTTAGGTCAAGGTTAAAGGTCACTCTCACCCCAAAATCAGGAAATTATTAAAAATAACATTTTTTTTTGTGTCAGCAGATACATTAGGGGGACACGATGTGTCACATACCAAAATTTAGGTCAAGGTCAATGTGACCCCAAAATTGTGAAATTGTGAAAAATCATGATTTTTTGTGTCCACTGAGAATTTACGGGTAGACGGTTTGTCATGTACCAAAATTTAGGTCAATGTCAATAGTCAAGGTCACTGTGACCCCAGAATCAAGAAATCTTTAAAAATTACTCTTTTTTGTGTCAGTAGGTCAAGGTCACTGTGGCCCCAAAATCAAGAAATCATTAAAAGTCACATTTTCATATGCCTATGTTAGTTTGGAATATTCAGATTTCTCTCCCCTACATGTGTATGGCATTTGTCCTGTGGAGTTGTCTCCCATGTTTGGAACAGCTACATTTAGTTAAACTGTTGTGAAATAAAAACCATACATCTACTAATTTAACGGCGAGAGGGGTCCTTTTTATTAACTCAAGAACAAAGGTTTACTTCATCACTTTCTTCTTCCTTCCTGAAATATTCTCTCGCCTGAAAGAAATCCATTTGCAGGAAAACTACTATTTTCTTGTGTTTGACTTGTCGATTTCAGTGTGGGATATGTGTCTGCTCTCGGCTCTTGTTTCAAGGTCAACTAGTTACCAAGAGTTGAGCCCATTTTAGTTTATCATTCAAAATAAGATGTGATATATGTTACATTCTCAGAAACACAAAATTGTAAACCTTTCTCTGGATTGCTAGCTACCAATTGGAATCAAGGCTATTAAACAACCTTGAAATTTGGACCAATGTAATTTCAGATATACGGGCGTATGTTGAAGCCCCTTGGGCTCTTGTTCCGGGGTTGAGCTAATGTCACATTGAAAAAGAACAATGAGAAATGCATTTTGTCCTGAATTCGGTTGTTCTGTTTGTGACCCAGAGCATCATACAATTTGTGTTAAACATGATGTACATGTATATATTGCCATCTCTGTACATGTATGTTTATATTAATTGTTTTTCCTTGGGTTGTTTGTGCGCATCTTCATCTTCACAAGCCCAAGCAAATCCCAAATCCTCGCAGATGGTTTACCGGGACATTTTTGGTGGTTCTTGAGTCAATACTTCTGTTATACAATCTCGTACATTGCATCCCCGATGCTTGTTTTGAATTAGCATGTCAGCAAACCAAGTCTGCTGTTTTGCTTTGACTTAGGATGTGTATTTCATCCCTACATTTACATCAAAGCAGTTCGGCCCATGATGAAATCCAAGCCAGTCACATCTCATTATAACACATATAAGGGAAGTGGGAAGAGATGCCGACATACTGACTGCGTCACATGACTTCACAGAATAGTCTTGTGGTTAACCTATTCTAAAGCACATACCAAGAATCTAACGATTCGTGATATGTGTTGTATCTCAGGTACGCTTTTATTGTACCTGTTCATGTGGCAACTTGGATGATATGACCACACGGCCCCTAGCACCGGCATAAGCGGTATTAGATACAAATCTAGAGAGCTATGATGGAAATGCTCTGACAACTCGTATACTGGTAATCGGTGAGCTGTTTCGCTGTGACAACTCGTACATTGGAGATTGGTGAGTTGTATCTCACAGTGGATTGGCATAACCAGCTGGCTTAGCACGTTCATTGATTGGTTTGATTTAGGGGGAACCCCTTGACCTATTTATATCCAGAACTAGTATGGGCAACTAACCAAGCCAGTGTATCGATCCTAACAGTTCGGTTGATACACTGGCTCACGAGGATGCTCTGGAAAGCCTCCGGAAAGAAAAGCACAGACTGACTGTGTACACCACCCATGTTGATAACTAAATAAATATTTTTATTGTTGAGCTGTTCGATGAATTTGGAAAATTAGTGTACATCTATTTCTTGCAATTGTTTCCTTCTTCTTGTTTTGTACATATATGAACCTAAAACTGAACTGTGAGAAAGGGAGATTCTCATCATATTTCTCTTCTTGAATTAGAGATGCACTATATACATATGAAATAAAGCTTGTGTATGGTACATGTACATTGGTGTTTGTGTCACTTGCGTCACTTGTGTCAGCAATCAGCAAATGCCGAGGTAAATGTCGTAGCATAATCATTTCACCTCAGCAATATTTAACATGGTGTTAAATAGCAATTATTTTAACATGACTTTATTTTTGCCGATGTGAGTTTTCCGAATTGTGTGGGCTGGTTATTTTGACTGGGTATAAAATAAGTTGTAAAACCAACAAGCAGCCAGAGGATGCTAAGTCCCCCGCCGAAATGGCAGCAATATTTTTTAGCATTGTTGGTCTTGGGGGATATGCATGAGGAAGGCAACTGCTACTTCATAGCCGTTGGATGCGGAAGGGTCTTTCTGCCTTCCCAAGTTTTAAAATCAACTCCGAACGGTTGACTGAACGTTTGTTTGCTTCTGTAATATAGTTTTCATGCAGTGAAGCATGGAAATTATGTAACCGAGAAGCTACCCCAAGTGACATCTCAAGGCATATTATCTGCAAACCAAGTTTGACGAGAAGCTGAATGCATCCTCAACCTATTGTCTGGAAACCAAATTTTAAATTTGCCACCAGGTGTCGCCACCTGTAGGTGCAAGTGGGCGAGATGCAATCCCAAGTATCATCTCATGACATGGTGTATCAGCATACAAACTTTGGAAAGAATCTGAAAAGGGGTTATTGCCCGGAAACCAAATTTAGATCTGTATGCACAAGTGTGCGAAACACAATCCCAAGTGACATCTTATGGCATATGAATACCAAATTTGAGAAGAATCCGAAGAGCAGTTGTCAAATTATTGCCAGAAACAAATTTCAGATTTTTGCACCAGGTGTCGCCAGCAGTATGCAGAAGCAGGTGAAATACAATCCCAAGGGACATATCATGGCATGGTATCTGCATATCAAATTGGAGAAAAATCTGATGAGTGAAATCAAATTTAGGCGGTGCTACCTGTAAGCACAAGTGGGCGAAACGCAATCCCAAGTGACATCATATGTCGTGATATATTCGTACCAGATTTAAGAAGAATCTGACGAGCGGTTCTCAAGTTATTACCCGAAAACAAATCTGGTATTTCGCCACCAGGTGGCACCACCTGTAAGTAAAAGTGAGCGAAAGGCAATCTCACGCAACATCTCCTGGCATGATACATGCATGCGAAATTTGAGGAGATTCCGATGAGCAGTTCTCAATTTAATGGCTGAAAACATATTTTGATTTTAACACCTGGTCGCGCCACCTATAGGCGCAAGTGGGCGAAATGCAATCCCATGCAATATCTCCTGGCATAGTGCATGCATGCTAAATTTGAGAAGAATCCGATGAGCATGCAGTTCTCAAGTTATTGGCCAAAAACAAATTTCAGATTTTCTCATCAGGTGGCATCATTTTCTGAGCAGAAGTGGATAACGCAATTCCAAGCAACATCTCATGGCAAGGTACAATGTATATGCATGCCTAATTTGGGAAGAATTTGATGAGCAGTTCTCAAGTTATTGCCCGGAAACCAAATTTCGAGCAACATTTCAAAGCGTTTCAAAGTTATTGCTTGCAGCACAAAAGAACGGAAAGAACCCTAGTGGCCCCACCTAAAGGCAGATCTTTCTGAAACGCAATACCAATCAACATCTTGTCACAAGGAATGCATATGCCAAATATTTAAGAAACTAGATACAGTCAATCGAATACGATTGGAGGCATACCTTCTGCATCTTTAGTAAAGGAAACATTCATTATTTGTGAAGAAAGTAAAAACGTAAAACTTAGGAAAAACATCATTAACATGGCCCCATAAGATGCCTTGAGGGTAGGTACCCACATACCAAATTTAAGAGAATCCATTAAGGTCCAACAGTTATTGTCCGGAAATGCAATTTTACTTTGGCCCTCCGGTAGTGCCATGTGTAGGCAGATAGGCATACAAAATAATCCCGAGATCTTGAGGCAAGATCCCTTGACATTGGAAATAGAAAATGTTAACTTGGCCTACAGGTGGCGCCACCTATGAGCAGATCGACAAGAAAAACAATACAAAGTGAAACCTTCAGGTAAGGTACATGTATACCAAACTTGGAAAGAATTCATTCAAGTATTAGAACGTTATGGTCCGGAAACATAATTTTAAATTTGCCCCCAGGTGGCACCACCTATATCTGGATCGGCATGAAAGACAATGCCAAACGAGAAATTGAGGCGAGGTACCTACACGCCAAATTTGGAATGAATCGGTTCAGGTTTTCAAAAGTTATTGTCTGGAAACACGTAACTTAGCTTTCAGGTGGTCCCCCAATCAACATGAAAAACATTCTCAAGCCAGATCTTAGGCAAGGTACTACCACACCAAATTTGGAAAGAATCCTTAAGGTTTTCAAAAGTTATTGTCTGGAGATGCAATTTTAAGTTGGCCCGAGGTGGCACCACCCACAAGCGGATTGGCACGAAAAACAATTCCAAGCAAGATCTATAGACAAGGGACATATTTACCAAATACAAAAACATGGATCTGTGCCTGATAAATTGAAACCTTTTGGGGTTGCAATTATCCCAATATTGCAGACAACACACAAATTTCAGCTTCTGCCAAGATATATTGGAGATATATATGCCCAAACACAATATATGAGGGTCGGGCGAGGGCTAGTTTGGGAGATAGAGGGTGCGTCTCACATGCTCTTCTTGAGGGTAGTGGTAGGTGTGCTGACATGAAAGCCATGAAACAACCACACTGACAACTGCATGCCATCATCTGTCAATCCGAAAAACCACAAGGTGGAATTCAATTCAATTCAGGAAATTGATCATATGCACAGTGTGCACCCAAACTTTAGGAACTCAGTTGTAATTAATATAGTAAGTTACAGTGTGGACACAAATGGTTCCTGCAGTAGCTTTAGGGTAATTAATATGATGGGAGATACAATTATTTGACCGCAAAATTGAAGGAAATGTTGTCCTTCATTTAAGATGACACGAAATTCAAAAACCAGGGGTTCGGTACTGCGGGGATTCCCCCCAGTTATTTCACATTATACTTCTGAAATAAAATATTCTTCATGCAAAATCTTTAGGGTAAATCATGTGATGTGGAATAGAATGAATTCATAGCAAAATTGAAGGAAATGTTGTCCTTCATTTAAGATGACACGAAATTAAAAAACCAGGGGTTCCGTACTGCGGGGAAATTTCCCCGCCAGTTATTTTATATTATACTTCTGAAATAAAATATAGTTCATGCAAATGCTTTAGTGTCAATCATATGATGTGGAATAGAAGGACTGGACAGCACATTTAAGAAAATGGTGTCCTTCATTTAAAGCGACATGAAATTCAAAACTAACAACGAGAAGCGGAAACGCAATACCAACTCATGTCTGGTCACAAGGAGTGTATATGCTGAATTTCGAAGGAATCCGACAAAGCTTTTGGAAGTTATCGCCTGTGAAGAATTTGAACAGACATCCACAGACACAAAGAGAGCAAGACCCATTTTAATTGGAACGGACACGAAGAAGCGAAACTCAGTGGCGCCACCTTCAGGCAAATGTTACTGAAATCCAGTACGCAACCGTGTCTTCTCACAAGGAATGCGTATGCCGAATTTCGGAAGAATCCAAGAAAGCGTTTGGAAGTTATCGCTTGTAACTGACATCCACGGACACAAAGAAGCAATATCCATTCTGACCCAGTGGCGCCACCTTCAGGCAGATGTTGCTGAAATGCGATACCGACTGGCGTCTTGTCGCAAGGAATGCGTATGCCGAATTTCGGAAGAATCCAACAAAGCGTTAGGAAGTAATCATTCGAACAGGAATGCACGGACATCCACGGACATGCACGGAAACATAGAAGCAAGAATCATTTTAAGGTCCCCCGGCCGCAGTGGCGCTACCTTCAGGCAGATGTTGCTGAAATGCGATACCGACTGGTATCTTGTCGCAAGGAATGCGTATGCCGAATTTCGGAAGAATCCAACAAAGCGTTAGGAAGTAATCATTCGAACAAACATGCACAGACATCCACGGACATGCACGGACACATTGAAGCAAGAGCCATTTTAAAATCCCCCGGCCGCGCTACGGCGGGGGACACCAATAAATAGCTGTCAGACATGCCTGATTAAAATTTGACCTTCTCTTACCCTACTCATTAAATCCTATCTACTCTCCCATTTGGTTATGCCACATGTAGGATCTAACCGGCTTGCAGTAACATGAGTATCAACCAATCCAGAAAACAATACATAGTTCTTTGAACGGAACATAATGTTAGGGGCAATATGTCGTGTCTCCTGGAGCGAACAGCTTCCCCAGGCGAGCCAAGCGGTAGGCCCCCACGCCTGGCCGAGATTGTTACCTCTGCAGGTGTTGTGTTAGCGTGCGTCAGCTAATCAACAATTGCCTGGCTCTTATCATTGCTTATTCAGGCGCGAGGTGTACTCCACAAAGACAGTATTATAGTGTTTTGTTTGTGCATGACGTACGGTATATCTTATGCTATGACAATTTCCTTCAAATTCAATACATTGTACAGATATCTGGTACCGGTAGACGTAGAATATAACTTGTTTGGGTGGCATGAAGCTTGAAATTAGTCAGCAAATAATTTCAAGCTTCAAGTTTCAAGTGCTTGTCAATAATGACAAGCACTTCTTGCATAAATTATTAACCGGCCACGTGCACGTCCCGTTACAAATACCCACCAAATTAGTTACAAAGAAGACAATGAAATTCAAACCCATTTTCCATAGTATTGTAAATAAAAATTCTAAATGGAAAATTTAGTGTTTACAGTATTGGAAATATATTAAGTTCAAATGTAATGGCTAAACTGCAGATTTACATCACATACCTATGGAATAGTTCAAATTGAACAATTGAATTGCGATGATAACATTGTGCATTTGAATTACTTTAACGTGTAATAATCGTAATTTTGGATGTGGTGGTTAAATGCAATTCTTCGCCAGATATCTATCAAATGATAGCAAATAAATCCATCAAAACAAACAAAAACAAACAAAAAAATATACATTTACAGCATTGTAAATGAAACTGTAATGTGTGAAATGATTTCATACGTAGCTACCATCATAGCAAATAAAACTGTAATATTCACCATACATTCACACGTGTATGTGGAAAAGGTAGATATAAATATTCCTTTTGAAATGGTTTAATATGTACCTAATGTTGTAGCAAATAAAATGGTATTATACCCCATACATTTAAACATGGGGTAGATGTAAATATAAATATTTTTTTGAAATGATTTAATATGTTCCTACCATTATAGCAAATACAATTGTAATATACACCATTCCTGTGCTCATCTGTGAGATAAATGTAAATATAAGTATTCTTTTTCAAATGATTTCATATATAGCTACCAGCTTAGCAAATAAAATGGATTTATACACCAACATTTACACAACTAGAGGATAGTTGTAAATATAAACATTTTATTTGCATTGTTTTGAGATATAGATGCCATAGTTCGAAATTTACCGTTAAGTTTCATCTTATTTGCCATATATATCACGCAATGTTCAATATAACTGCAACAATTCACATATATTTATTACAGGTTTGAAAGTGGCTAAATATAACTGATAGATTTGCATTCGGGTCACTACAATAGCTAATGTATTCAAATAAATGAGATTTATTTGCAAAACATTATCGTGCGTTGTATATCTATCGTAATTAGGGACTCTCCAAGGTACGACATGCACAATAAATGTATCCAAAGGAAACATTAAATGTATTGTAAATGTATGTGAAATGTAGTGGGAAACACCAAGATTCGACATAGGCCATGAAACCATGGAACTCTAAAAACATTTAATACAGTGGTGAATTTGGGGATGTCAATCATACAGAATACATGTACAACATTCATAAATATAACATCAAATATGGGAATCCAATTTTATGAGCCCTACCTCTCCGATCACATCGACTTATACGTCAGATGAATGCAAATGTTACTTATAATTGCAAGCGTAAAACTTAGTGTTCAAATAATTGGAAATAAAACCATTATATTCACCTCACATGCTGACCGTATATTGAATATAATTAAAATGACGTTTTTATGTAGTATACTTTACTTGGTTTCACTGGCATTCATGATTATGTCGGTACAAAGTTCACAAAGTTTATCGAGAGAAGGAAATAAACATGCCTTCGTCGCAATATCTGTTATGGCGACTACTATGTAAGCGGTCGTTAGTTTAAGTAGGAATACACGAACCGTCCTGATTGATTTAATAAATCACCGGAGCACAGAACGATTGACCGAGAATCCACCTCGAGAATATCGAGAAAAAATGCAAAGAACCAAGTTGTCTAATAAAAAAAACACAATCTCTCTCCATATGGTTTCTTAATTCTTATCCGAGTATGGCGTATAACGTTCGGCACACAGGTTCCAGTCAGATCACCGAAATTAAGCAACGTTAAGCTCGGTCAATACTTGGATGGGTGATCGGGTGCTGTACTGACTGGGATTATCAGTATCCAGAATAATGTGAACTGTAGACTCTTGTGTACTGGCACATGTAGCCACCGTCGTGATAAGACTGATAAAATGTTGAAAACGACGTTAAACCCTACTCATTCACTCACTCACTTCTTATCAGTGCAATATCAGTCAGTGTCTCTGTGTCGTCAATTGTCGACTAATGATTTTCCCTAGCAACTGATACTTTGGGACTAATATATGGAACAAAAACATGACATGCTACATTTCTACGCCATATAGTTCCCATTTATAGACCATATACCAAGACCTTGAAAGTGCTGTAGTTGCCATTTTAATTCACACATCTGACAAGAAAATTTTCACTATATTTGCTTAATATTCTAACATGCTCCACGTTATAACCGTGCGCTGATTGGTTCAGACCTCAAAACATACGGAGATTATCACACGATAATCTTCATTTGTTTGTTGTGATCTGTTACATTCACGTGCCGAACTGGTGACGTCTCATTCTTGTGACGCAGTGTTACAAAGCTGCGCGACGATTGGTTCATTCAATGCGCAGTGGGCGGAGTTCACACAGCTGCAGCTCGTGAATGGACAGCACGCGCGAGCATGGCCTGCAAACCAGTCACGAAATTCTCGCATCAAAACGGGACAAGTTTGCAGAAAATTTGTTATTCCGCTTATGAAATGAGGAAATATTTATCATTGTGCATGTTAGAATGGAGTTAATGACCTTCTTAGTGAATATTATCGTGTAATAATTGTTCGATGTTTAGTTTTAGACCTCATCAAAAAACCTCGCGGCTACGCCGCTCTGTTTTTTGATTGACGGTCTAAAACTAAACATCGAACAATTATTACACGATAATATTCACTAAGGCGGGCATTAACTCCTAAGTAGGTACCTAGATACACCTTTCTAGATATGGTGGATTTTCCGAAAGATATGGGAAAAGGTCTTATTTTGTGGGGTAGGGACCGGTCTTATTGTTTTTATTGATCAATTTTACTTCATATATTTGGTACACTTTTGAAGCCGAGTGATTCGTTTTGTTACCTGAATGACTTGGATTTTCATTTGTTCGCTAAATATGTCAGTAGAGGTCAAAATATCATTACCTACTTTTTCTTCAAATATCGATATATCCCGTGATTGAATAGCCTTAGAGATTTCCAGACCACGTTTGAACCTGAATATATTGAAGGAGGGCGATTGGAGCTGGTTTCAAGCCAAACTCTGACACGCTTGCCTTAATATATTGTGACAACCTCTGGGGGAGGATTTACTCGCATGGCCAAATCTGAATTTTCTCATAGGTCTATTTTAGAATAATGGCACATGGGTGTAGATGTAACATCGCATGCATAGCATCATTATATGCGAAAAGAAGATTAGTGTTTTGGAAGAAAATGAGTGTAATGAAATTGCTTCTAACTGGAAAATCGCATGGTGATATGACTCGAACTCCCGTGGCTTACGTCACCAACCGCCTTGTCAGACAAACGCTCTAGCCCATTACAACACATCCCCTTGCAAAACATGATGGTGAATAAGACTATATGCGGAAATTGCAAACATATGACCATTTAGAAACCCGTTCCTTCTCACTTACCAAATGCTACATAGACGATCGTCTTGCTTTAAATAATCCCTATATACCCACCTTCAATGAACAGTATTATTGGGATGCCTTATGTGTTTGTCAGTTTCTTCTCTCTTCTTCTGCTTCTCCCGCATCTTCTTCTTTCCCCACTTTTCTTTTCCGTCGGTAACATGTGAATGCATTTGTCAATCAACTGGGAACTGGGTTTTTATCTACAAATCCCCATGTATGCAAATTTTGTTCAGTCTTTTTCCGTCGGATAACTTCCGAATGTCTTCGTCAATCAACTTCAAATTTGTTGTGCGTATTGCTTCTGCGTAGAGGAAGACACATATTGTTTGTCAGATCTGTCCGAAACTGGATATTTGTGGGGGTTTTTTCAAACAATTACTATTATATGCAAATTCTCAATCTGGACCTATGGTAAAGTGGCTGTCTGTGTTTGGGTGCAAATTTCCATATTCTCATTTGCATAGATAGCACATCAGTGATTGATCCACAGTCAGGACTCAGAAAGTTCACTGTTGGGGGTCAAAATTACAAGCGTCTAATCCGTCATCCATAATTCAGCCGTCGTCCATTAGAGAATATCCGCGTCCATAATCCAAAGACCTATTCCATATAACAGTATTAGCACCAAATTCAAAAAGACAATCATAGTATACATAAACATAGGCTTGTTTCCTGCAAGAGAGAAGCGGTCAACAGTTTTCAATGATGCCGGCAGACATCATGATGTTCCAAAAATATCAAATCCGTATCGCTGATCAGTATTCTTAATCCATAATATTCGTTGTAAAGTCGTCATCTAAAGAATGATGTATCTCAGTCACGCTTTGATTGTGCCTATTCATATGAGTACCATGAGGATCTTGAAGTACACGGGCTCAATGTGTGACCTCTGAATCCAAATGCATTTAAAGTACATTCAGTTCCTGGTTTACAAGTATGCTAATCATTTGTGTACAGTATGGTGATATAAGGCCCTGGAACATGTACGTGTATATACATTCCTCTTACAATGAATAAAACAGAGGCCTTGCAGATTTTAAAGCCACTGAGATAGATACATCAATTCAAGAACATCTCGGTGCCAAATCCAGGAGGTGGAGGTAACAAGACCATATATTGTTTTTGTGCCTTTAGTTAAAATTTCATTTCCGGACAATTATTCCTGAAAAACTGAAGAGATTTTTATCGAGCCTGTAGCTCTAGCTGTGGGAGACTCGATATAGGGATCTAAATGATGTCTGTGGATGTCCGTTTTCCTATTCCTGTTCTTTGGCCTGTCCCTGTTCGAAAAAGTTGTTAACGTTTTGGACTTAGAAAATTGTTCCTGTCCACGGCTTCTCGGCCTCACGCTATGTCTCCTGAACTAAGCGTCGCCCGACCTCCCCCCCCCCTCGCCCCCGCCCTTTCCAAATTCTCATATTTCCGGAGATTACATGATGCTACACTAACTCATCCTATGCACTACCCCCGGGGGGATGTCTCCACCACTGGGGCACTAAATGTTGAAATTCTTCCTATCCACAGCTTCTTAGCCTCAGGTGATACTAACCTACCTAAGGTTTAAGATGCAGTGTACATTGTTTATACACACATAAATGCCGAATCACCTACAATATATTCCTTTATATTAATTACTGATAGATTATTTATTTCATTATTTTATATCAGTGACACAATATGAAATAACCGGCGGGGGTTCCCGCATTACCGAACCCCTGTTAGTTTTGAATTTCGTGTCGCCTTAAATGAAGGACACCATTTCCTTCACTTTTGCAATCAAATCATTCTATTCCACATCATATGATTTACCCCAGAGCTTTTGCATGAACCATATTTTATTTCAGAAATTTTAATTTCTCATAAGGCTATGTTACAATTCTTACTGGTTTTGATTCATCAAAGAGTAGGTCTTCTTGTTTGTGAAGTTTATGTAATTTGTCTGAATTGAAGTCAAGTTCAAGAGTTCAAGGTACACATTTACCAACAAAAATCACAGGCAACCTATCTTTAGGAGTTAACCGAGTAGTATTATAGTAGGGTATCAACAACAGCTTTTAAGGCACATTCGAAGCTTTTGTTTAGTGTATTATGTTCAGAAACGATAAATGCCAGTTTCTGGGAAATCTATTTATACGAAGATAGGGGCTGTGGTAGAGTGAACTCCATGCTGTATTAATGTATTGCTTCATCTTACGCATGAGAGATATCGCTATGTTACCCAGAGATAAACCATGCCCATTTTCCGAATTTAGTGGAACCGTTTGTCATCAGAGGTCAACGGTCAGGTCATACGTACATGGCATACCAAGTTTCTGCATACCGAGAGCTAATGATTTCAGGAGATCTCCATTGCTGGAGATGCATTCTTTCCCCTTTTCCGTGGTGATTACATTGCGCCACCGATCGCCAAACAGGATATATCCCCCATAATTGTAATATTTATCTAATAGCTCAGGCTGGAATACTGCTCTGAGCAGTTAGTCTTGCAACAGGGGCTAAAAAGGGACTTATTTTTCGATCAACAGGGCGAGCGGTACCAACGTTTTCATCAGACCTTAAATTAAGCATTCAAATGTAGACATCATGAAATCCAATGATATGCTCAAAGGTTGTACGAGATGCATACGTCGCCACTTCCAAGTAAACAATGAGATAACATGTAGCAATTTTTCAATATTGCGATCCAAGATGACGGACTGTGATGACGGATTCGAGTAGAACTGTGTATTTTTAGAAAAAGTAGTTCATTGAGATCCGATATAGATTGTCAAACAAATTTAAATAAGTCAGATGAACATCAAGATCATTTAGTTCGATGATGGCTAATGGCACATGATGTAGATGATACATCGCAAAGCATCAGCATATGCGAAAAGAAAATAAGTGTTTTAGAAGAAAATGCGTTTAATGGAATTGATTCTGACTTACGTCACCAACCGCCTTGTCAGACAAACGCACTAGTCCATTACAACATATCCCCTCGCAATACATGGAAGTTTCCATAAAAGTGAATACGACCATATGCGGAAATTCCAAACATATGATCATTTAAAAGCCCGTTCCTTCTCACTTACCGAACGCTACGTAGACGATCGTCTTGCTTTGGATATTCCCTTAATTGATATTTTAACAAAAACTGGAATTCTGATGATGGGATGCCCACCATTTGTCGGTGAGTACTGCTCGTGCACACATTGAAGCACATCGTCATCCGTTTCATGAACCTCATTTCCCAGTGCTTCATCTAAGGAATGGTGGCAAATGTTTTGGAATCACAATGCTCTAACATTGAGCATGTTGACTGTGTGGATTTTTGTAGGTAAATGTAGGCCCAGACCCATCGACCTTTATTGACCTCAATTCAGACAAAACCACTGAGAATTGTTAAATAGACTTATAAATGAGAAAATAAAATGTGAAGGACCCCATGCCCCTAAATTTAGAGTTGTTAAAATATTTTGAAATTATCATGACAGTTAAACAACGTGTTTGTCGCAATATATCAGGGCAAGATGCTCAGAGTTAGGCTTAAAATATTCTTCAATATAATCAGTTCAAATACATACAATAGTGGTCTAAAAATCTTTCAGACTTTTCTTCTACGGGATATTCATGACCTTTTCACCTCTACTGACATAGTTTATGAACGAATGTTAATCCAGACCATACACGTTACAAGACCAATCATTTGGTGTTCAAGGTATACCAAGTTAAATTGATAAATAAAATAGATAGGAATATTTGAACGCCTCTAAGGCGTTTTCCCACATTTGGCCAGTGCATCTTTTATGCTCAATATCTTTGCAGTTGCCAGTTGCCCACCGAATGTCCACCCTATCTGAAAAGGTGAATCTGGATACCTACTATCAAAAAACAGTGAAAATTTGCTTGCCAGATGTGTGAATTATACCTCCAAAAGCTGTCCCTTGCTTATTTCCTAATACCTCGAAATATGATAAAAGCCAACACCTGTCTGTTATAACCGACATAGCAATTGGGCCTGTCAAATTAGGGGTGACAGGGTGCTCCTGGGGCAGCACATTATACTTGTGATATCCCCAGAAATTCGCCAGCATCCGCTTTCAAAAAGAAGCAAACGTATACTTTTCCAGCTCAAACTGAATTCCTCACTCATCCCACTCCCTCCTGAGCATAGGACTGGAAAGGTTTCATTGGCCTGGTACATTCCTACTAATTAAAAACATGCACGGCGACTTGAATTCCCATCCCCCATTCTTTTTACATATTTTACAATAAGTGTATCCACTTCGAATTCGTATTATGAATTAACGTTCACCTCTAGAAATGGGCTTAATGATAAGTAATTTGGAAATATATGTAATTTTCTACTAAATCAGAATTTTTTTATCCCTCAGATAAATGATGTAATGGATCTACAAAAAGCACGGCGACACCCAGTTTCTTTTTATTGAATTCCTTATCTTAACTTAGCTCATACCTGTGTGCAGAAATACAAATTATCGTTTTTATGCTATCGTTCATGTTGGGGAGATTGACACGATGGAACAAGTAACATATTGGCATAACTACAAGAACATTTGTTGCTCTGATTAACCATTCCACAAAGAGCTATTCTGAACTGTGTGCCACCCTTCTTAAGTTAATGCAATTTTCATACGTCGTGTATGAGTGAATATTATGATAAATAGCTCCAATGTATTATTACGAAAACCTATATACATTCCGGTCGAATGAAATGTTGTATTAGCGCACTCATGTTTGCGTTGCTGTGTATCAGATACCAGACACCACAAGATCTGACATGGCAAGATCTGGAAATAAATCGCTAATTCGGACGCGATTCTCACATTCTTGGTAGTGAACGTCGCTGAACTTATTTCCTTATTCCTTATTCCCTTATTTGATTTTAGCAAGGGTCTGCGAAACACCGTGGCGCACCCAGAAATGCGACCTCTAGTTAACCAAGAAGTCATCAAACAATTAAATATCAAAGCCACAAGCATCGCGCCAAGAAGTGAAAATCAACCAACTTGATTGGAGTAAAAAAATGAGAATACAGCGTCCACTTTAACGAAAATCCATGGTCCATTGATATAATATATTGTATATATTTTTATTATTATTACAAGCGTCGTTACGAAATCAACAAGCGTCCAACTTGTAGTGCATGGCAGCTCTGGTTCTAATTTTGTCGCGCCTCAAAAATGTCGTCCTATGTCGCTCTACTCTTCAACAGGCGCAAAGTGCCATGTCCGAAATCTGATTCTGTCATCAGCAGTGATCTTATCCTCTATCATTATTGTGCGAAGTGTTTGTGCTATCATGTGCTCTTCGGCTCTTCAATTGTGTTTTATGTGTATATAATGAGATGGAGTAAATTCCTCGTGCCTGGAGTAGATTACTCGGGCTGTGTACGCGATTATTCCAAGGATCATAAGCGTGCTGTTCTCCATCTTGTGAAGTGTTGTGTGATGAAGAGCAGATTCATTTATTGGAGTATATGTACGATCAGTAATTCCAAGCATCGTCATTCTGTGCTATTATTTGTTCTCTCACTGACCCATATATTGGGCCATCGGGAGATCTGCGAAGTTAACTGTGTTTAGATTTGTGGAGCTCCTTGTGCTACATGAACAAACTTTATTAGACTAACAATTATATTTAAAAAAAAAAGTTGAACTTCACAGTTTTATCCGCCTGTTGGTTGTTCTCTGTATATATATATCACATCTAACACATTGTCATGCATGTATAATTGTTACATCTCCTTCCAGCTGAGCCCACCTCGTACAATGTATATATGTGTATTGGTTTGGTACCTAAGTCTATTATTATTATTAACCTTTACAAATCCCAGCGGGCATCAACTGTATCATACTACCATATGTATCATATGGATATCACTAGTTCCTCTCCTCCTTGGGGCTCTCAGCCTGCGGCTTCAATTGGGCTCTAGCAATGTCTACTACGCTGCCAGACCAGGACATTGCTCAAAACCCAAGTCGGTGTGCTCAACCTCCAACTGCACAGTCTTCGTGTAACAATACACATAACACTGTCAGTTGCGAGCTAGCTCAATGTCTTGACGACTGCACGGCGGCGATTACGCTACAGCTCATAACACTGCACTGTGTAGCCTCATATTTGCCAAATATATAATGTTTCATATAAAACAAACATTTAGAATCCAATCACTGAATTTGTGTTATTTGTATAAAGATATTCAAGATCTGACTAGATCTCAGTAATCAATCTATGTCAGCCATCTTCACGAACATTTTAAATTTTCATTCCACGATGTATGTGTCGGGGAGTTAGAGATAAATTAAACGCTGACTTTTAAACCACTGGTACCTGGTAAATGTTCATTAAATTATATCTAGTGCAGCAAAAAGTAAATCCATGATTATGTTACTGCTACTCAGAAAAGATGTCAGTTATACATAACATATTTTAGTTTCCAGGCAGAGTATGTATTTGATACCGTCTCTTATGAGGGATGAGGTGATTTAGTTCAATGTCACACTGCAGGTTATTTCCCGCATATGACGACACCCAGTTTGAATGGTATAAAAGTCGGCGTGCCCGGAGAGATCCACCGCCCATCAGCAAGTAACTGGCCACTTTCGCACATGCACCAGCGGGGCTCAAACCCGTGCCGGTTCAGCGGTGTGAGGTTAGCGATCACCAGCGAAGCGCCTTAGACCACGCGACCACAGAGGGCCCCTTCTCTCATGGAAGGCTGTTAGGCGTTGATATTGCTGACAGTTTGGATTTCTCCAATTATGTGAACATATCATTGCTACTGTACTTATAAATTCATTTAAATAAAAATCAATACTCACTTCGCCTGAATCAGACATGGTTTACCGTTGTAAGCCAGGTAGGAAACTATGTTGGAACTGTCTTCTTTATCCGATCAGTCTTTTTATCCAATCATTCTCATAACATATTTTAATCGGAAGTCGGAAATGTCCCTCCCTATTTTCGTTGATAAGATATCATTGTAGTTCAAATTACACTAAGGAAAATAATTTAACAGTAAAGTACTCTTAATAATTACATCTTACATAAGTCTTACGAGTTGATTTTGATTCATGATTGAATCGTTGTCAGTGCATTTAAGTAATGCAACATACATTGAGATTCACCCGCCTGCCAGGGACAGTAGGGAATTGCCTTGCGTTGGCCCTAGAGACAGAGCAAAGGCATTGTCCGAATGGCAGCTTCCCACTTTAGCTCAAGTTAATCCCTGGGCATTGCTGTCTGGCCGGGTGTCTGCGACACTGGTTCACAGCATGTGGGCCACCGTGAGCTGTGGGTTGTTCTCTTGGTCTCTCCCATATGTTTATAAAATGTAGCGAGTTTTTCAACTGATGATAGCTAGTATATTTTCGATCTGAAGTTGCCAGGTTTATCATAAATGTAACGTTCTTGGTGCTTTCATGAAATGGCCGGAATATTCTATCCATATTACCATATTTACACCAGTTATCAATAGTTCAGAAGAGAACATAGAAGAGAGATGAAGAGAACATCCCACAGCTCACTGTGACCCACATGCTGTGCACCAGTGTCGCCTAAAATATCGCAAGGCAGCATTATCCAGAGATTAACTTGAACTATAGTGGGAATCAGCCATTATGCCGGCGCCACCTGGCGGCGAGCTCCAGTTTCAGGATTATAAATGAACTGTGGCGGATTCGAGCGATCAGGAATATGGGTTATAATTTCACAGATGTACCCTGTTTCGGGTATACCCTGGGTGCAAATATACCCCAGAATCATCTATGTAATATTATCATAAAGCGTGGAAATTTAAGTGCATAATGTTGAGCTCTAATTACATAATTGTTCCGAATACAGTAAATTACCGTATTTCATGATTATTATAATGTACGAGATCTACAGTAAAATACTGTAAAAATTAAATAAAATTTTTACAGTGTAGTCTAAGTGAACTCTCTGGTCGATTGTTTTCGTCACATACGACAGGCGTTTGCGATAATGTTAAGCCGGGAACACAATACCAAGTGGTATTTGACAAATTTGTCCAAATTGCTGGGAGACTGGTGCGGGCATTAGCTTTTCCACAAGCTTGTATTCTACACGATGGCCGTGCGAGATTAGTAGCGATCGCATGTCTTCTATAAATTCGGTCACATTTATCAAACACTTCACAATGCTGTCTACATGTCAACCTCTATCAAGTTCAAACAAGCTTAGTTGAAACATACTTTTTCTTACTGTTATTACCCATTTCTGTAACCCCCGACAACTTACGTCTATATACTCTTTAAAAAAACTGGAGTGAAATTTCACTCAAGTAACAGTAGATATTTCTCCCACTCTAGCACTTGAGTGAAGAATTTCACCCAAGTTAACCCTATCTGGCCTGGGCTTTTTGGGACCTGTCCAGCCCTGGGGGGGGGGGGCCGAAATGGCCGCACCTAATTATTTTTCTTATCCCTTGAGCTAGGCGGCTAAAACTTACCACACTATACCCTTGGGTCAAGCTCTACCCGAAAATGTAAAAAAAATCCAAGATGGCCGCTTTGATGACGCCAGAGTTACGTCATTTGCAAAAATCGCATTTTTTGATCGATTTTTCGGTCGGATTTGCCGAATTTTTTATTTATGCAATTTCTCCACAAAAATTGCCTGATAAATTAGTAAATATTAATGTGATATGAAATAAAATAGTTTTTGCCCACTTTTCATCGGGGAAAAGCAGAAATTTTGAAGAAATGTGACAAAAACATCACTTTTCTGGTACCCCACGTGGCCGCCATCTTGAATTTACCCATGATCCTCTGCTCAGGTATGCAAATGGGCTCAAAATGACTCCAATATGATAAACTATAAAGTACCGGAGTTTCAGCACTCCACTTTTCGTCGTTCCGGAGATAACGCAGAAAGTTTGGTAGGGGGGGCCATAATGGCTCCCCCCCAGGCCAGGTAGGGTTAAGTGAGTTCAGTTTGAGTGGAATCACCTTCACTCAACTTCGGCGATTTATCAACTCAAACTTTAATGAAATGAATTTTCACTGTTACTTGAGTAAAATTTCACTCGTTTTCTTAGACAATAATCTTTTTTATAAGACGCACCGAATGAATAAAATTTGGGTAAACCCATCTAATCGTCGTTTTTTTTGTTTTAGCCATGGAGTGTATTAACAAACCCATTCGCTACTATTAGCGAATGTATTTATAGGTACAGATATCAAGCAAATTGTCTTGACTGATGAACGTGCATATAACACAGTCTACTTCCCGGATAGTAGCATCAGGGTGGTATGGAGGGCGCGGAAGAGATTCATCAGTTTTGACAGAGCAAGATATTTCAGCACCATTGTTTTACCAAGGAGGTCCAGATATTAATTTCCATCACTAGAGGTTTTTTCATGTCAGTCAACCTTACCATATCATTCAAGACGCGAAATTTTATTTGCTCATTCAAGTTCGACATCCGCATATAATTTTATATTTGGCCCCGTTACCAGGCCTGTGTCAATATCCATTTCGCTTTGCCCACATTCAGTTTTAAACCCCAGTATTGATGAAATAATGCCAAATAGTTCAATGCTTCTCACAGTGATTTTTCTGAACTACCGATGACTAGCTTGGTGTCCTCAGCATAGTGGCTGCTTTTCAATTCTACATTCCCCAAATTGACCTCTTCTATGATTTGTTTTTATTGTTCCCGGGACCTCTGCACAGGGAAGAAATGAATACGGTGAAATGGGGTCTCCTTGTCTGCATCCAGAATCCATGTCGAACAATAACAAAATACTTAATCAAAAGTTTTCTCCGATGTATCCGCCCGAGATGCACCCATTTTGATGTTCATGTATAAGCTTACCTAACACTGAAGGAATTCTATTTGAGATACACGAATATATTAGTTTGTAGCTAAAATTTGAAAGCATGACACTTCGTCAATTTTGTAATGAATTTCTTGGTTCATTATATTTGGGAAGTTATTATACCATGTCACTGGATTATAGACAATCACGCTCAATCGAAACCGTCGTTCGCGGAGAGAGAAATTTTTCCAAATTCTTCCAAAATACTTTCTAAATTTCTACCACAAATCTATCTAATCCGAGACATTAATCGTTCGTCGTGATTCTCAGTGTTTTTCTTAACTCTTGATATGCAAGGCGTCCATCTGATTTATCAGATTCGGTTTTAGTCAAAGGTTAAAGCCAAATGAGTGAACTCATTGTTAATGTTACTAACAGCCGACTTTATATAAAGATAACCAAAAATAGTTGGTTCGCGTACAGACATAAACGTTTTAGTTTCCTCATGACAAAAGTCACGAAGATTTGAATCTTACAGTTAAATAATTAATTAAACATTTTGTACAGGGAAATCGATACATCACTCTGTATATATCTCACTACATAAAAACGTCATTTTAATTATATTTAATATACGGTCAGCATGTAAGGTGAATATAATGGTTTTATTTCCAATTATTTGAACACTAAGTTTTACGCTTGCAATTATAAGTAACATTTGCATTCATTTGACGTATAAGTCGATGTGATCGGAGAGGTAGGGCTCATAAAATTGGATTCCCATATTTGATCTTATATTTAAGAATGTTGTACATGTATTCTGTATAATTGACAGCCCCAAATTCACCACTGTAGTAAATGTTTTTAGAGTTCCATGGTTTCATGGCCTATGTCGAATCTTGGTGTTTCCTATACATTTTACATACACTTACAATACATTTAAGGTTTCCTTTGGATACATTTATTGTGCATGTCGTACCTTGGAGAGCCCCTAATTGCGATAGATATACAACGCACGATAATGTTTTGCAAATAAATCTCATTTATTTGAATACATTCGCTATTGTAGTGACCCGAATGCAAATCTATCAGTTATATTTAGCCACTTTCAAACCTGTAATAAATATATGTGAATTGTTGCAGTTATATTGAACATTGCGTGATATATATGGCAAATAAGATGAAACTTAACCGTAAATTTCGAACTATGGCATCTATATCTCAAAACAATGCAAATAAAATGTTTATATTTACAACTATCCTCTAGTTGTGTAAATGTTGGTGTATAAATCCATTTTATTTGCTAAGCTGGTAGCTATATATGAAATCATTTGAAAAAGAATACTTATATTTACATTTATCTCACAGATGCGCACAGGAATGGTGTATATTACAATTTTATTTGCTATAATGGTAGGTACATATTAAATCATTTCAAAAAAATATTTATATTTACATCTACCCCATGTTTAAATGTATGAGGTATAATACCATTTTATTTGCTACGCCATTAGGTACATATTAAACCATTTCAAAAGGAATATTTATATCTACCTCTTCCACATACACGTGTGAATGTATGGTGAATATTACAGTTTTATTTGCTATGATGGTAGCTACGTATGAAATCATTTCACACATTACACTTTCAATTACAATACTGTAAATGTAAATTTTTTTGTTTGTTTTTGTTTGTTTTGATGGATTTATTTGCTATCATTTGATAGATATCTGGCGAAGAATTGCATTTAACCACCACATCCAAAATTACGATCATTACACGTTAAAGTAAGTCAAATGCACAATGTTATCATCGCAATTCAATTGTTCAATTTGAACTATTCCATAGGTATGTGATGCAAATCTGCAGTTTAGCCATTACATTTGAACTTAATATATTTCCAATACTGTAAACACTAAATTTTCCATTTAGAATTTTTATTTACAATACTATGGAAAATGGGTTTGAATTTCATTGTCTTCTTTGTAACTAATTTGGTGGGTATTTGCAACGGGACGTGCACGTGGTCGGTTAATAATTTATAAAAGAAGTGCTTGTCATTATTGACTTGAAACTTGAAGCTTGAAATTAGTCAGCAAATTATTTGCTGACTAATTTCAAGCTTCATGCCACCCAAACAAGTTATATTCTACGTCTACCGGTACCAGATATCTGTACAATGTATTGAATTTGAAGGAAATTGTCATAGCATAAGATATACCTTACGTCATGCACAAACAAAATACTATAATACTGTCTTTGTGGAGTACACCTCGCGCCTGAATAAGCAATGATAAGAGCCAGACAATTGTTGATTAGCTGACGCACGCTAACACAACACCTGCAGAGGTAACAATCTCGGCCAGGCGTGGGGGCCTACCGCTTGGCTCGCCTGGGGAAGCTGTTCGCTCCAGGAGACACGACATATTGCCCCTAACATTATGTTCCGTTCAAAGAACTATGTATTGTTTTCTGGATTGGTTGATACTCATGTTACTGCAAGCCGGTTAGATCCTACATGTGGCATAACCAAATGGGATAGATAGGATTTAATTTTTATTAGATCGAATCAGAGGGCAAACAATCTGATGCCATGAGAATGAGTAGGGTAAGAGAAGGTCAAATTTTAATCAGGCATGTCTGAAAGCTATTTATTGTTGTCCCCCGCCGAAACGCGGCCGGGGGACTTTAAAATGGTTCTTGCTTCAATGTGTCCGTGCATGTCCGTGGATGTCTGTGCATGTCTGTTCGAATGATTACTTCCTAACGCTTTGTTGGATTCTTCCGAAATGCGGCATACGCATTCCTTGCGACAAGATACCAGTCGGTATCGCATTTCAGCAACATCTGCCTGAAGGTAGCGCCACTGCGGCCGGGGGACTTTAAAATGATTCTTGCTTCTATGTTTCCGTGCATGTCCGTGGATGTCCGTGCATGTCTGTTCGAATGATTACTTCCTAACGCTTTGTTGGATTCTTCCGAAATTCGGCATACGCATTTCTTGCGACAAGACGCCAGTCGGTATCGCATTTCAGCAACATCTGCCTGAAGGTGGCGCCACTGGGTCAAAATGAATCTTGCTTCTTTGTGTCCGTGGATGTCAGTTACAAGCGATAACTTCCAAACGCTTTCTTGGATTCTTCCGAAATTCGGCATACGCATTCCTTGTGAGAAGACACGGTTACGTACTGGATTTCAGTAACATTTGCCTGAAGGTGGCGCCACTGAGTTTCGCTTCTTCGTGTCCGTTCCAGTTAAAATGGGTCTTGCTCTATTTGTGTCTGTGGATGTCTGTTCAAATTCTTCACAGGCGATAACTTCCAAAAGCTTTGTCGGATTCCTTCGAAATTTAGCATATACACTCCTTGTGACCAGACATGGGTTGGTATTGCGTTTCCGCTTCTCGTTGTTAGTTTTGAATTTCATGTCGCTTTAAATGAAGGACACCATTTTCTTAAATTTGCTGTCCACTCCTTCTATTCCACATCATATGATTGACACTAAAGCATTTGCATGAACCATATTTTATTTCAGAAGTATAATATAACATAACTGACGGGGAAATCCCCGCAGTACGGAACCCCTGGTTTTTGAATTTCGTGTCATCTTAAATGAAGGACAACATTTCCTTCAATTTTGCTATGAATTCATTCTATTCCACATCACATGATTTACCCTAAAGATTTTGCATGAAGCATATTTTATTTCAGAAGTATAATGTGAAATAACTGGGGGAAATTCCCGCAGTACCGAACCCCTGGTTTTTGAATTTCGTGTCATCTTAAATGAAGGACAACATTTCCTTCAAATTCTGCGGTCAAATAATTGTATCTCCCATCATATTAATTACCCTAAAGCTACTGCAGGAACCATTTGTGTCCACACTGTAACTTACTATATTAATTACAACTGAGTTCCTAAAGTTTGGGTGCACACTGTGCATATGATCAATTTCCTGAATTGAATTGAATTGAATTCCACCTTGTGGTTTTTCGGATTGACAGATGATGGCATGCAGTTGTCAGTGTGGTTGTTTCATGGCTTTCATGTCAGCACACCTACCACTACCCTCAAGAAGAGCATGTGAGCCGCAACCTCTATCTCCCAAACTAGCCCTCGACCCTCATATATTGTGTTTGAGCATATATATCTCCAATATATCTTGGCAGAAGCTGAAATTTGTGTGTTGTCTGCAATATTGGGATAATTGCAACCCCAAAAGGTTTCAATTTATCAGGCACAGATCCATGTTTTTGTATTTGGTAAATATGTCCCTTGTCTATAGATCTTGCTTGGAATTGTTTTTCGTGCCAATCCGCTTGTGGGTGGTGCCACCTCGGGCCAACTTAAAATTGCATCTCCAGACAATAACTTTTGAAAACCTTAAGGATTCTTTCCAAATTTGGTGTGGTGGTACCATGCCTAAGATCTGGCTTGAGAATGTTTTTCATGTTGATTGGGGGACCACCTGAAAGCTAAGTTAAGTGTTTCCAGACAATAACTTTTGAAAACCTGAACCGATTCATTCCACATTTGGCGTTTAGGTACCTCGCCTCAATTTCTCGTTTGGCATTGTCTTTCATACCGATCCAGATATAGGTGGTGCCACCTGGGAGCAAATTTAAAATTATGTTTCCGGACCATAACTTTTTAATACTTGAATGAATTCTTTCCAAGTTTGGTATACATGTACCTTACCTGAAGGTTTCACTTGGTATTGTTTTTCTTGTCGATCTGCTCATAGGTGGCGCCACCTGTAGGCCAAGTTAACATTTTCTATTTCCAATGTCAAGGGATCTTGCCTCAAGATCTCGGGATTATTTTTTATGCCTATCTGCCTACACATGGCACTACCGGAGGGCCAAAGTAAAATTGCATGTCCGGACAGTAACTGTTGGACCTTAATGGATTCTCTTAAATTTGGTATGTGGGTACCTACCCTCAAGGCATCTTATGGGGCCATGTTAATGATGTTTTTCCTAAGTTTTACGTTTTTACTTTCTTCACAAATAATGAATGTTTCCTTTACTAAGGATGCAGAAGGCATGCCTCCAATCGTATTCGATTGACTGTATCTAGTTTCTTCAATATTTGGCATATGCATTCCTTGTGACAAGATGCTGATTGGTATTGCGTTTCAGAAAGATCTGCCTGTAGGTGGTGCCACTAGGGTTCTTTCCGTTCTTTTGTACTGCAAGCAATAACTTTGAAACGCTTTGAAATGTTGTTCGAAATTTGGTTTCTGGGCAATAACTTGAGAACTGCTCATCAAATTCTTCCCAAATTAGGCATGCATATACATTGTACCTTGCCATGAGATGTTGCTTGGAATTGCGTTATCCACTTCTGCTCAGAAAGTGATGCCACCTGATGAGAAAAACTGAAATTTGTTTTTGGCCAATAACTTGAGAACTGCATGCTCATCGGATTCTTCTCAAATTTAGCATGCATGTACTATGTCAGGAGATATTGCATAGGATTGCATTTCGCCCACTTGCGCCTATAGGCGGCGCCACCAGGTGTTAAAATCAGAATATGTTTTCAGCCATTAAATTGAGAACTGCTCATCGGAATCTCCTCAAATTTAGCATGCATGTATCATGCCAGGAGATGTTGCGTGAGATTGCCTTTCGCTCACTTTTACTTAAAGGTGGTGCCACCTGGTGGCGAAATACAAGATTTGTTTCCGGGTAATAACTTGAGAACCGCTCGTCAGATTCTTCTTAAATCTGGTATGAATATATCACGACATATGATGTCACCTGGGATTGCGTTTCGCCCACTTGTGCTTACAGGTAGCACCGCCTAAATTTGATTTCACTCATCAGATTTTGCTCCAATTTGGTATGCAGATACCATGCCATGATATGTCCCTTGGGATTGTATTTCACCTGCTTCTGCATACTGATGGCGATACCTGGTGGGAAAATCTGAAATTTGTTTCTGGCAATAATTTGACAACTGCTCATCGGATTCTTCTCAAATTTGGTATTCATATGCCATAAGATGTCACTTGGGATTGTGTTTCGCACACTTGTGCATACAGATCTAAATTTGGTTTCCGGGCAATAACCCCTTTTCAGATTCTTTCCAAAGTTTGTATGCTGATACACCATGTCATGAGATGATCCTCAAAAAAACGTTCAGTCAACCGTTCGGAGTTGATTTTAAAACTTGGGAAGGCAGAAAGACCCTTCCGCATCCAACGGCTATGAAGTAGCAGTTGCCTCCCTCATCCATATCCCCCAAGACCAACAATGCTAAAAAATATTGCTGCCATTTCGGTGGGGGACTTATCATCCTCTGGCTGCTTGTTGGTTTTACAACTTATTTTATACCCAGTCAAAATAACCAGCCCACACAATTCGGAAAACTCACATCGGCAAAAATAAAGTCATGTTAAAATAATTGCTATTTAACACCATGTTAAATATTGCTGAGGTGAAATGATTATGCTACGACATTTACCTCGGCAATTGCTGATTGCTGACACAAGTGACACGAACACCAATGTACATGTACCATACACAAGCTTTATTTCATATGTATATAGTGCATCTCTAATTCAAGAAGAGAAATATGATGAGAATCTCCCTTTCTCACAGTTCAGTTTTAGGTTCATATATGTACAAAACAAGAAGAAGGAAACAATTGCAAGAAATAGATGTACACTAATTTTCCAAATTCATCGAACAGCTCCCCAATAAAAATATTTATTTAGTTATCAACGTGGGTGGTGTACACAGTCAGTCTGTGCTTTTCTTTCCGGAGGCTCTACAGAGCATCCTCGTGAGCCAGTGTATCAACCGAACTGTTAGGATCGAAACACTGGCTTGGTTAGTTGCCCATACTAGTTCTGGATATAAATAGGTCAAGGGGTTCCCCCTAAATCAAACCAATCAATGAACGTGCTAAGCCAGCTGGTTATGCCAATCCACTGTGAGGTATGAGATGTGACTGGTTTGGATTTCATCATGGGCCGAACTGCTTTGATGTAAATGTAGGGATGAAATACACATCCTAAGTCAAAGCAAAACAGCAGACTTGGTTTGCTGACATGCTAATTCAAAACAAGCATCGGGGATGAAATGTACGAGATTGTATAACAGAAGTATTGATTCAAGAACCACCAAAAATGTCCCGGTAAACCATCTGCGAGGATTTGGGATTTGCTTGGGCTTGTGAAGATGAAGATGCGCACAAACAAACCAAGGAAAAACAATTAATATAAACATACATGTACAGAGATGGCAATATATACATGTACATCATGTTTAACATAAATTGTATGATGCTCTGGGTCACAAACAGAACAACCGAATTCAGGACAATATGCATTTCTCATTGTTCTTTTTCAATGTGACATTAGCTCAACCCCGGAACAAGAGCCCAAGGGGCTTCAATATACGCCCGTATATCTGAAATTACATTGGTCCAAATTTCAAGATTGTTTAATAGCCTTGATTCCAATTGGTATCTATCAATCCAGAGAAAGGTCTACAATTTTGTGTTTCTGAGAATGTAACATATATCTCTATAACTCTATAACGAATATTATGGATTAAGAATACTGATCAGCGATACGGATTTGATATTTTTGGAACATCATGATGTCTTGCCGGCATCATTGAAAACTGTTGACCGCTTCTCTCTTGCAGGAAACAAGCCTATGTTTATGTATACTATGATTGTCTTTTTGAATTTGGCGCTAATAATGTTATATGGAAAATGGAAAAGGTCTTTGGATTATGGACGCGGATATTCTCTAATGGACGACGGCTGGATTATGAATGACGGACTAGACGCTTGTAAACTAAAATGGGCTCAACTCTTGGTAACTAGTTGACCTTGAAACAAGAGCCGAGAGCAGACACATATCCCACACTGAAATCGACAAGTCAAACACAAGAAAATAGTAGTTTTCCTGCAAATGGATTTCTTTCAGGTGAGAGAATATTTCAGGAAGGAAGAAGAAAGTGATGAAGTAATTGAACCTTTGTTCTTGAGTTAATAAAAAGGACCCCTCTCCCCGTTAAATTAGTAGATGTATGGTTTTTATTTCACAACAGTTTAACTAAATGTAGCTGTTCCAAACATGGGAGACAACTCCACAGGACAAATGCCATACACATGTAGGGGAGAGAAATCTGAATATTCCAAACTAACATAGGCATATGAAAATGTGACTTTTAATGATTTCTTGATTTTGGGGTCACAGTGACCTTGACCTACTGACACAAAAAGAGTAATTTTTAAAGATTTCTTGATTCTGGGGTCACAGTGACCTTGACTATTGACATTGACCTAAATTTTGGTACATGACAAACCGTCTACCCGTAAATTCTCAGTGGACACAAAAAATCATGATTTTTCACAATTTCACAATTTTGGGGTCACATTGACCTTGACCTAAATTTTGGTATGCGACACATCGTGTCTCCCTAATGTATCTGCTGACACAAGAAAAAATGTTATTATTAATAATTTCCTGATTTTGGGGTGAGAGTGACCTTTAACCTTGACCTAACTTTTGGTATGCGAACTTCATTTCGCCCTATTGAATCCACTCACAAAAAATTACTAATTTGTAATATTTCCTGATTTTTCGGTCACACTGACCTTTGACCTTGATTCTGGTGTCACAGTGACCTTGACTATTGACCTGGATCTAAATTTTGGTGCATGACAAAACGGCTTCCCGTAATTTCTCAATTGACTCAGAAAATCATGATTTTTAACAATTTCACAATTTTGGGGTCACAGTGACCTTGACCTTTGACCTTGATCTACATTTTGGTAGGTGACACATTGTGTCCCCCTAATGTATCTACTGACACAAAAAAAATGTTATTTTTAATAATTCCCTGATTTTGGGGTGAGAGTGACCTTTAACCTTGACCTAACTTTTGGTATGCGAACTTCATTTCGCCCTATTGAATCCACTCACAAAAAATTACTAATTTGCAATATTTCCTGATTTTTCGGTCACACTGACCTTTGACCTTGATTCTGGTGTCACAGTGACCTTGACTATTGACCTGGATCTAAATTTTGGTACATGACAAAACGGCTTCCCGTAATTTCTCAATTGACTCAGAAAATCATGATTTTTAACAATTTCACAATTTTGGGGTCACAGTGACCCTGACCTTTGACCTTGACCTACATTTTGGTAGGTGACACATTGTGTCCCCCTAATGTATCTACACTGGCTTGGTTAGTTGCCCATACTAGTTCTGGATATAAATAGGTCAAGGGGTTCCCCCTAAATCAAACCAATCAATGAACGTGCTAAGCCAGCTGGTTATGCCAATCCACTGTGAGGTATGAGATGTGACTGGTTTGGATTTCATCATGGGCCGAACTGCTTTGATGTAAATGTAGGGATGAAATACACATCCTAAGTCAAAGCAAAACAGCAGACTTGGTTTGCTGACATGCTAATTCAAAACAAGCATCGGGGATGAAATGTACGAGATTGTATAACAGAAGTATTGATTCAAGAACCACCAAAAATGTCCCGGTAAACCATCTGCGAGGATTTGGGATTTGCTTGGGCTTGTGAAGATGAAGATGCGCACAAACAAACCAAGGAAAAACAATTAATATAAACATACATGTACAGAGATGGCAATATATACATGTACATCATGTTTAACATAAATTGTATGATGCTCTGGGTCACAAACAGAACAACCGAATTCAGGACAATATGCATTTCTCATTGTTCTTTTTCAATGTGACATTAGCTCAACCCCGGAACAAGAGCCCAAGGGGCTTCAATATACGCCCGTATATCTGAAATTACATTGGTCCAAATTTCAAGATTGTTTAATAGCCTTGATTCCAATTGGTATCTATCAATCCAGAGAAAGGTCTACAATTTTGTGTTTCTGAGAATGTAACATATATCTCTATAACTCTATAACGAATATTATGGATTAAGAATACTGATCAGCGATACGGATTTGATATTTTTGGAACATCATGATGTCTTGCCGGCATCATTGAAAACTGTTGACCGCTTCTCTCTTGCAGGAAACAAGCCTATGTTTATGTATACTATGATTGTCTTTTTGAATTTGGCGCTAATACTGTTATATGGAAAATGGAAAGGTCTTTGGATTATGGACGCGGATATTCTCTAATGGACGACGGCTGGATTATGAATGACGGACTAGACGCTTGTAAACTAAAATGGGCTCAACTCTTGGTAACTAGTTGACCTTGAAACAAGAGCCGAGAGCAGACACATATCCCACACTGAAATCGACAAGTCAAACACAAGAAAATAGTAGTTTTCCTGCAAATGGATTTCTTTCAGGTGAGAGAATATTTCAGGAAGGAAGAAGAAAGTGATGAAGTAAACCTTTGTTCTTGAGTTAATAAAAAGGACCCCTCTCCCCGTTAAATTAGTAGATGTATGGTTTTTATTTCACAACAGTTTAACTAAATGTAGCTGTTCCAAACATGGGAGACAACTCCACAGGACAAATGCCATACACATGTAGGGGAGAGAAATCTAAATATTCCAAACTAAAATAGGCATATGAAAATGTGACTTTTAATGATTTCTTGATTTTGGGGTCACAGTGACCTTGACCTACTGACACAAAAAAAGAGTAATTTTTAAAGATTTCGTGATTCTGGGGTCACAGTGACCTTGACTATTGACATTGACCTAAATGTTGGTACATGACAAACCGTCTACCCGTAAATTCTCAGTGGACACAAAAAATCATGATTTTTCACAATTTCACAATTTTGGGGTCACATTGACCTTGACCTAAATTTTGGTATGCGAGACATCGTGTCTCCCTAATGTATCTGCTGACACCAGAAAAAATGTTATTATTAATAATTTCCTGATTTTGGGGTGAGAGTGACCTTTAACCTTGACCTAACTTTTGGTATGCGAACTTCATTTCGCCCTATTGAATCCACTCACAAAAAATTACTAATTTGTAATATTTCCTGATTTTTCGGTCACACTGACCTTTGACCTTGATTCTGGTGTCACAGTGACCTTGACTATTGACCTGGATCTAAATTTTGGTGCATGACAAAACGGCTTCCCGTAATTTCTCAATTGACTCAGAAAATCATGATTTTTAACAATTTCACAATTTTGGGGTCACAGTGACCTTGACCTTTGACCTTGATCTACATTTTGGTAGGTGACACATTGTGTCCCCCTAATGTATCTACTGACACAAAAAAAATGTTATTTTTAATAATTCCCTGATTTTGGGGTGAGAGTGACCTTTAACCTTGACCTAACTTTGGTATGCGAACTTCATTTCGCCCTATTGAATCCACTCACAAAAAATTACTAATTTGTAATATTTCCTGATTTTTCGGTCACACTGACCTTTGACCTTGATTCTGGTGTCACAGTGACCTTGACTATTGACCTGGATCTAAATTTTGGTACATGACAAAACGGCTTCCCGTAATTTCTCAATTGACTCAGAAAATCATGATTTTTAACAATTTCACAATTTTGGGGTCACAGTGACCCTGACCTTTGACCTTGACCTACATTTTGGTAGGTGACACATTGTGTCCCCCTAATGTATCTACACTGGCTTGGTTAGTTGCCCATACTAGTTCTGGATATAAATAGGTCAAGGGGTTCCCCCTAAATCAAACCAATCAATGAACGTGCTAAGCCAGCTGGTTATGCCAATCCACTGTGAGGTATGAGATGTGACTGGTTTGGATTTCATCATGGGCCGAACTGCTTTGATGTAAATGTAGGGATGAAATACACATCCTAAGTCAAAGCAAAACAGCAGACTTGGTTTGCTGACATGCTAATTCAAAACAAGCATCGGGGATGAAATGTACGAGATTGTATAACAGAAGTATTGACTCAAGAACCACCAAAAATGTCCCGGTAAACCATCTGCGAGGATTTGGGATTTGCTTGGGCTTGTGAAGATGAAGATGCGCACAAACAAACCAAGGAAAAACAATTAATATAAACATACATGTACAGAGATGGCAATATATACATGTACATCATGTTTAACATAAATTGTATGATGCTCTGGGTCACAAACAGAACAACCGAATTCAGGACAATATGCATTTCTCATTGTTCTTTTTCAATGTGACATTAGCTCAACCCCGGAACAAGAGCCCAAGGGGCTTCAATATACGCCCGTATATCTGAAATTACATTGGTCCAAATTTCAAGATTGTTTAATAGCCTTGATTCCAATTGGTATCTATCAATCCAGAGAAAGGTCTACAATTTTGTGTTTCTGAGAATGTAACATATATCTCTATAACTCTATAACGAATATTATGGATTAAGAATACTGATCAGCGATACGGATTTGATATTTTTGGAACATCATGATGTCTTGCCGGCATCATTGAAAACTGTTGACCGCTTCTCTCTTGCAGGAAACAAGCCTATGTTTATGTATACTATGATTGTCTTTTTGAATTTGGCGCTAATACTGTTATATGGAAAATGGAAAAGGTCTTTGGATTATGGACGCGGATATTCTCTAATGGACGACGGCTGGATTATGAATGACGGACTAGACGCTTGTAAACTAAAATGGGCTCAACTCTTGGTAACTAGTTGACCTTGAAACAAGAGCCGAGAGCAGACACATATCCCACACTGAAATCGACAAGTCAAACACAAGAAAATAGTAGTTTTCCTACAAATGGATTTCTTTCAGGTGAGAGAATATTTCAGGAAGGAAGAAGAAAGTGATGAAGTAAACCTTTGTTCTTGAGTTAATAAAAAGGACCCCTCTCCCCGTTAAATTAGTAGATGTATGGTTTTTATTTCACAACAGTTTAACTAAATGTAGCTGTTCCAAACATGGGAGACAACTCCACAGGACAAATGCCATACACATGTAGGGGAGAGAAATCTAAATATTCCAAACTAACATAGGCATATGAAAATGTGACTTTTAATGATTTCTTGATTTTGGGGTCACAGTGACCTTGACCTACTGACACAAAAAAAGAGTAATTTTTAAAGATTTCGTGATTCTGGGGTCACAGTGACCTTGACTATTGACATTGACCTAAATGTTGGTACATGACAAACCGTCTACCCGTAAATTCTCAGTGGACACAAAAAATCATGATTTTTCACAATTTCACAATTTTGGGGTCACATTGACCTTGACCTAAATTTTGGTATGCGACACATCGTGTCTCCCTAATGTATCTGCTGACACAAGAAAAAATGTTATTATTAATAATTTCCTGATTTTGGGGTGAGAGTGACCTTTAACCTTGACCTAACTTTTGGTATGCGAACTTCATTTCGCCCTATTGAATCCACTCACAAAAAATTACTAATTTGTAATATTTCCTGATTTTTCGGTCACACTGACCTTTGACCTTGATTCTGGTGTCACAGTGACCTTGACTATTGACCTGGATCTAAATTTTGGTGCATGACAAAACGGCTTCCCGTAATTTCTCAATTGACTCAGAAAATCATGATTTTTAACAATTTCACAATTTTGGGGTCACAGTGACCTTGACCTTTGACCTTGATCTACATTTTGGTAGGTGACACATTGTGTCCCCCTAATGTATCTACTGACACAAAAAAAATGTTATTTTTAATAATTCCCTGATTTTGGGGTGAGAGTGACCTTTAACCTTGACCTAACTTTTGGTATGCGAACTTCATTTCGCCCTATTGAATCCACTCACAAAAAATTACTAATTTGTAATATTTCCTGATTTTTCGGTCACACTGACCTTTGACCTTGATTCTGGTGTCACAGTGACCTTGACTATTGACCTGGATCTAAATTTTGGTACATGACAAAACGGCTTCCCGTAATTTCTCAATTGACTCAGAAAATCATGATTTTTAACAATTTCACAATTTTGGGGTCACAGTGACCCTGACCTTTGACCTTGACCTACATTTTGGTAGGTGACACATTGTGTCCCCCTAATGTATCTACACTGGCTTGGTTAGTTGCCCATACTAGTTCTGGATATAAATAGGTCAAGGGGTTCCCCCTAAATCAAACCAATCAATGAACGTGCTAAGCCAGCTGGTTATGCCAATCCACTGTGAGGTATGAGATGTGACTGGTTTGGATTTCATCATGGGCCGAACTGCTTTGATGTAAATGTAGGGATGAAATACACATCCTAAGTCAAAGCAAAACAGCAGACTTGGTTTGCTGACATGCTAATTCAAAACAAGCATCGGGGATGAAATGTACGAGATTGTATAACAGAAGTATTGACTCAAGAACCACCAAAAATGTCCCGGTAAACCATCTGCGAGGATTTGGGATTTGCTTGGGCTTGTGAAGATGAAGATGCGCACAAACAAACCAAGGAAAAACAATTAATATAAACATACATGTACAGAGATGGCAATATATACATGTACATCATGTTTAACATAAATTGTATGATGCTCTGGGTCACAAACAGAACAACCGAATTCAGGACAATATGCATTTCTCATTGTTCTTTTTCAATGTGACATTAGCTCAACCCCGGAACAAGAGCCCAAGGGGCTTCAATATACGCCCGTATATCTGAAATTACATTGGTCCAAATTTCAAGGTTGTTTAATAGCCTTGATTCCAATTGGTATCTATCAATCCAGAGAAAGGTCTACAATTTTGTGTTTCTGAGAATGTAACATATATCTCTATAACTCTATAACGAATATTATGGATTAAGAATACTGATCAGCGATACGGATTTGATATTTTTGGAACATCATGATGTCTTGCCGGCATCATTGAAAACTGTTGACCGCTTCTCTCTCTCTCTTGCAGGAAACAAGCCTATGTTTATGTATACTATGATTGTCTTTTTGAATTTGGTGCTAATACTGTTATATGGAAAATGGAAAAGGTCTTTGGATTATGGACGCGGATATTCTCTAATGGACGACGGCTGGATTATGAATGACGGACTAGACGCTTGTAAACTAAAATGGGCTCAACTCTTGGTAACTAGTTGACCTTGAAACAAGAGCCGAGAGCAGACACATATCCCACACTGAAATCGACAAGTCAAACACAAGAAAATAGTAGTTTTCCTACAAATGGATTTCTTTCAGGTGAGAGAATATTTCAGGAAGGAAGAAGAAAGTGATGAAGTAAACCTTTGTTCTTGAGTTAATAAAAAGGACCCCTCTCCCCGTTAAATTAGTAGATGTATGGTTTTTATTTCACAACAGTTTAACTAAATGTAGCTGTTCCAAACATGGGAGACAACTCCACAGGACAAATGCCATACACATGTAGGGGAGAGAAATCTAAATATTCCAAACTAACATAGGCATATGAAAATGTGACTTTTAATGATTTCTTGATTTTGGGGTCACAGTGACCTTGACCTACTGACACAAAAAAAGAGTAATTTTTAAAGATTTCGTGATTCTGGGGTCACAGTGACCTTGACTATTGACATTGACCTAAATGTTGGTACATGACAAACCGTCTACCCGTAAATTCTCAGTGGACACAAAAAATCATGATTTTTCACAATTTCACAATTTTGGGGTCACATTGACCTTGACCTAAATTTTGGTATGCGACACATCGTGTCTCCCTAATGTATCTGCTGACACAAGAAAAAATGTTATTATTAATAATTTCCTGATTTTGGGGTGAGAGTGACCTTTAACCTTGACCTAACTTTTGGTATGCGAACTTCATTTCGCCCTATTGAATCCACTCACAAAAAATTACTAATTTGTAATATTTCCTGATTTTTCGGTCACACTGACCTTTGACCTTGATTCTGGTGTCACAGTGACCTTGACTATTGACCTGGATCTAAATTTTGGTGCATGACAAAACGGCTTCCCGTAATTTCTCAATTGACTCAGAAAATCATGATTTTTAACAATTTCACAATTTTGGGGTCACAGTGACCTTGACCTTTGACCTTGATCTACATTTTGGTAGGTGACACATTGTGTCCCCCTAATGTATCTACTGACACAAAAAAAATGTTATTTTTAATAATTCCCTGATTTTGGGGTGAGAGTGACCTTTAACCTTGACCTAACTTTGGTATGCGAACTTCATTTCGCCCTATTGAATCCACTCACAAAAAATTACTAATTTGTAATATTTCCTGATTTTTCGGTCACACTGACCTTTGACCTTGATTCTGGTGTCACAGTGACCTTGACTATTGACCTGGATCTAAATTTTGGTACATGACAAAACGGCTTCCCGTAATTTCTCAATTGACTCAGAAAATCATGATTTTTAACAATTTCACAATTTTGGGGTCACAGTGACCTTGACCTTTGACCTTGATCTACATTTTGGTAGGTGACACATTGTGTCCCCCTAATGTATCTACTGACACAAAAAAAATGTTATTTTTAATAATTCCCTGATTTTGGGGTGAGAGTGACCTTTAACCTTGACCTAACTTTTGGTATGCGAACTTCATTTCGCCCTATTGAATCCACTCACAAAAAATTACTAATTTGTAATATTTCCTGATTTTTCGGTCACACTGACCTTTGACCTTGATTCTGGTGTCACAGTGACCTTGACTATTGACCTGGATCTAAATTTTGGTACATGACAAAACGGCTTCCCGTAATTTCTCAATTGACTCAGAAAATCATGATTTTTAACAATTTCACAATTTTTGGGGTCACAGTGACCCTGACCTTTGACCTTGACCTACATTTTGGTAGGTGACACATTGTGTCCCCCTAATGTATCTACTGACACAAAAAAATGTTATTTTTAATAATTCCCTGATTTTGGGGTGAGAGTGACCTTTAACCTTGACCTAACTTTTGGTATGCGAACTTCATTTCGCCCTATTGAATCCACTCACAAAAAATTACTAATTTGTAATATTTCCTGATTTTTCGGTCACACTGACCTTTGACCTTGATTCTGGTGTCACAGTGACCTTGACTATTGACCTGGATCTAAATTTTGGTACATGACAAAACGGCTTCCCGTAATTTCTCAATTGACTCAGAAAATCATGATTTTTAACAATTTCACAATTTTGGGGTCACAGTGACCTTGACCTTTGACCTTGACCTACATTTTGGTAGGTGACACATTGTGTCCCCCTAATGTATCTACTGACACAAAAAAATGTTATTTTTAATAATTCCCTGATTTTGGGGTGAGAGTGACCTTTAACCTTGACCTAACTTTTGGTATGCGAACTTCATTTCGCCCTATTGAATCCACTCACAAAAATTACTAATTTGTAATATTTCCTGATTTTTCGGTCACACTGACCTTTGACCTTGATTCTGGTGTCACAGTGACCTTGACTATTGACCTGGATCTAAATTTTGGTACATGACAAAACGGCTTCCCGTAATTTCTCAATTGACTCAGAAAATCATGATTTTTAACAATTTCACAATTTTTGGGGTCACAGTGACCCTGACCTTTGACCTTGACCTACATTTTGGTAGGTGACACATTGTGTCCCCCTAATGTATCTACTGACACAAAAAAATGTTATTTTTAATAATTCCCTGATTTTGGGGTGAGAGTGACCTTTAACCTTGACCTAACTTTTGGTATGCGAACTTCATTTCGCCCTATTGAATCCACTCACAAAAAATTACTAATTTGTAATATTTCCTGATTTTTCGGTCACACTGACCTTTGACCTTGATTCTGGTGTCACAGTGACCTTGACTATTGACCTGGATCTAAATTTTGGTACATGACAAAACGGCTTCCCGTAATTTCTCAATTGACTCAGAAAATCATGATTTTTAACAATTTCACAATTTTGGGGTCACAGTGACCTTGACCTTTGACCTTGACCTACATTTTGGTAGGTGACACATTGTGTCCCCCTAATGTATCTACTGACGCAAAAAAATGTTATTTTTAATAATTTCCTGCTTTTGGGGTCACAGTGACCTTTGACCTTGACCTAATTTTTTGGTATGCGAAACTTCGTTTCCCCGTATTGAATCCACTCACAAAAAATTAGAAATTTTTAATGATTTTCTGATTTTCGGTCACACTGACCTTTGATCTCTGACCTCGACCTACATTCGATATGCAACACATCGTTCCCCCTAGGGCATCCATTCACCAAAAATTAGAACTGTAGATAGAAAACTGTCAATGATCAACGATTTCCTGATTTTAAGGAACAGTGACCTTTGACCTCCGACCTCGACCTTAATTTTGGTATGCGACACATCGTCTCCACCTAGCATATCCACTCACAAAAAAATGTAACTGTGGATAGAAAACATTCACAGATATAGATCGGACACGAACACTTCAGTGATTTCCTGTTTTTCAGGCCAGTGACCTTTGACCTCTGACCTCGACCTTCATTTTGGTATGCGACACATCGTCTCCCCGTAGGGTATCCACTCATCAAACATTGGAACTTTAGATAGAAAACTGTCCCAGATATGGACCAGACACGAGGGACGGACAGACGGACGGACGGACGGAAACCGCCATCACATAATACGTCCGCCTTTTGGCGGGCGTATAAAAATGAAACAATTATGTTTTGTGTCCCGATAACCGCAATTATATAAAACCAGTTATATGAAAATGCTCAATGATGGGAGAATGTCATCATGCAGTTTCATAGAGTACAATACCTATATAAAATGAAAACACTGAGAAAAAAACTTTGGAACCACTTTCCAGGTTCAGCTCCTGGCCCCCTGACTATTAGTTCAATTTTATTCTCATCAAACATGTCAAATGGCTTCGTGACACTGACCTCCGAACAGATAATATTATGCTATATACTACATCTTTTATATTGTTTTAAAATGTGCTATAAGACTGTATAATACTGATATATACTGTGTATATGTATAATATCTTATCACTATGTGACTCATTATCGTAAAACATTATGTGAAAATCCTTAAATATAGAAAATAAAAAATATATAAAAATGTTCAAAATAACCTAAAAACATTGGGTGGGGGAAATGTCCACTGGGGGAAATGCCCACTGGGGGAAATGTCCGTACACCGGGGGGCCAAAGTGGTCCTTGTCCCCCCCCCCCCCACATTCTCTCTGAATATTGGGGAGACTTGACTGAAATTCTTGGTCACATTGATAGAAAAAAAATAATTCTGGGCTCTATTTTAAATTCATCGATCAGGTATGTTAATGATACCGATTTCATGTACTAATTTACATGATTATCTATAGATTTATGTGTATATCATAGAATAAATCGCAAATAATATAGATATTCTCAAATCTCAGATTGTCACCGGAGATGTTTTTCTCCGTGAAAGCCATAGTCAGTTAATAGCTATAGATTGTTATTATAACGATTTGCCAGTGACATTAAGAATATAATTTTTCCAGCTGTACAGATTGACATCTAGTTTTAAATTACTCACCCACATTTTTTTTCTAACTGCAAAAATAGCAATCAGATACAGTATCCACTTCAAATAATATGGGCGTCACCAAGTAATATAAACAAGACCAGGTGTGGGCTTGGCTGGTCTTGTAGAAAAAAAACAAAGGAAATTCATAAAGGGGGGTGAAAATATACTTTGTCATGTTCTACTGACACGCCAGGAGATCAGAATGTTTGTGAACGTCGTTTGCACAACTGTATTGTGTGTAATAACTACCGACGTAACGACATATGGACAGGTTAATGACACATCTTTATTACTATAATTGGTCTTTCACATAAACATTTTCAACTGTGTAGACATTATGAAACATAATGATTCAACCAAAACACAGCATAGGCCTATGCCACATTTACTTCGCCTGTGGGTTATGATAGGTGGCTTGCCCGGTCTGCAACCGCGCACATGTTCAAGAGTTCACATGTTGTACATGTACTTGTAAATTTACTAACCGTGATCGAGTCATAATTTTATCGACAAATAACCTAGGTGGGCTATAGGGGTGGTAATCAGGTAATGCGGATTATGGTCGTGAGCCAGTTTAGGCCGAGCTGACCTGACCTGCAACAGACCGCAGGATTAAGTTATTCGGATATATTTACCTTTGGGACTGTAGAGTAAAGGCCGAATGTATTTCTCTGGATGCGGTCTGTTCAATCATGCGAAACAAGATTGTTCGGATCTGATATGGAGAAGAAAATTGAACGTTCATATATCATTTTATCGGGTAATTGTACACCCTTTTATATTTATGCGTCTTTTATCTGTTGTTTGATGTTTGTAGTTTTGTATGTATGTTTGATTGCGTTTTAGCCCTGCTGTGCACAACTTTTACCCAAATAAACTATTCTATATCATGAATTCCAGCGTGGCGGATTTACTATAGGTAGGCATACCGGTGTGATGGATATAAGAATGTCTGGTGATTGGTGTCTCTTTTCTTATACTTTTCTATTGCAACTAAGGGCGGACACTTGTCCCCAATGTGGAGAAAATTTTCCTAGCTGGGTTAGAAGATCTTAGCCAATCTTAGCCACCGGACATTCTTAGCATCCACACTGGTCCATTCATGTTTTCAGTTCTTCTGAATCTCTGTTATTACTCGTCCATGGTAACATCTATTTTGGAATTTCAGTTTCCTAGCCCTATTACTAGGAAATGTAGGATGAGAGAAAAAAGAGTAAATACTGTTGTTTTTAACCTGATCACGTGATATTCGAATACCGCGTGGCGGAATTACGGTGAAGTATCCGCCTTATGAAGACGTGTTGGTTACACATACATATTCCATACTCTGAAAAAACAGTTGTGTACAGAATTGCACATCTGCAAAAATTGTGTATCAGAAGTACTTTTTGTACACAAATTGTGTATCAGAGCTACACAGTGGTTGCAGACCTTCAATTTTGTTACAGCGCTTGTACCTGTGGTATACAGTTTGTGGTTGTTTTTAGAGAGTAAAAGCTCGAATGTTTCTCATTTCAGAGGATGTTTTATTCGAATTCTGAGCGTCTGCACTACATTATTTCTCATTTCTGTCAAGTAAAGTATCAAATTGACGAATGTGGTTAAGCAAAACTGAGTGACGGAATTACATTTTCGTCCATGTTTTAAGGAAGTGTGATTTTTCCTATTTTATGAATTTCAACTTAAAAAAAAAAATCTGTGAACAGACCCAAACACATGGATCCTGTTGTCATGTGCCCGGCAATGCACGTATAATCGATTGAATATAAAGAGCGAGAATGACTGGTCAACAACATGGGCGAAATTGCTCGGAAATGACATAACCGAGATTTTGAATTATATGACGGAATTACATTTTGGTTACAGATTTAGTGGAATCCATGATATTATGATCTTTAATTACTTCTGTAGCCTGTTCATCGTACATGATCTATAATTTAAGCAAAAAAAAAGGTAAATAAAATTTAAAATAACATGCACTTCTCCGAGTACAGTTTCTCTTTATCCACTATCATTAAGATAACTTGTAGCACATTTAAAAGCAGATCAAAGTTCGTAGATTGAGATTCACATGTACGATTTGCGCCAAGTGAATGATACACAGTTAAGTTGCGATTATGATTCATGCATTCATTGTTTATTAATAATTGTTTGGGTGTAAATCACTCAATGTTGCTTAAGTATAATAATAAAATAAAGCTGGCATACACAAAGAAAATGACAAAAAACTATTTCATGATATTTCGAAAAACCTGACTTCCCGGAGATGGCTCCATTCCCATCTTCTACGGACAACCACACCCCCACCTGGGCCAGGGACCCACCAGGGCGAGCCATATCGTGGAAGACAGTCCAGCCCCCTGCCCAACGACAGGCACACCCGAGCAGGGGCGACAAAGTAGTATAGACACGCAACGAAACGTTACATACATGAATATCCAATATCATGCTAATTGTCGAAATGATACACGGTAATTATATTTCAAATATTTGAAAGCATGAGTGACTTGTTGAATAGGAATCTTACTCTTTAGTCATGAGTGGATTTAAATAGAATGATGATGATGATCTTCACTGAGGTCCCGCGTCTATCAATTAACATACAGTCAGTAGTTTACTGGAATGTTCTGGGGATTCAAAAAAAATCGTGAACCTTGTAAAAATATGCTAAGGGACTGTTCATTTTTACCAGGGGGTGGACCGGTGGAATCAGGGGGAGGGGAGGGCGGGGGGTGGGGCACTAAAATTTTTGGAGGTTTGGTTCGGGGGGGGGGGGGACAAAATTATCACAGATAGAACACCTGAATTCAACTCCGGCGTATTTCTATAAGACCAACATTTGGGAACATGAACCCATCCCCATGTACCTCCTTTTGGCCCTGGTCGGGAGATATTTATTTCGAGATTATTTTGTTCCAGCATATTCTCAGCTGAGATAAAAATGACAAAATCTAATAATTGCCAACTGAACTAATCCTCCATAAACATGACTAATCTCCCATAAACAAACATCAAGTATACACATTCGAAGACTGAATGAAGATTACATAATAACCTAGTCCTTTACTTTGGTTCAACACAGATGGGAAGATGTATCATTGACAGCAGCAGAAATACGGCGGCAATTAAATGCTAGTTTAACCATGATTTAATACAGATACATCCAGATTGTGTTGATCATGTTTAACAGAATACAGTAAAACCTAAACATTCGGGGAAAAGTACCAGCCGGCAACAAAACAAAATTCATTTAATTAATTTAGAAAAAATCTTTTCAAAATAAGTAAAACCTTGACACTGTACAATACCTTATCATAGGGCGACTGGGGAAAATGGCCACTGCATTCTGATAGTATATTTCGAAATTTAGCATTAGACTTTCTTAGTTTAAACATATTTGATTACCTCAATAATAGCAATAGGATTGGGGACAAGTTCTAATCAACTTACGTGCCCTCTCAGAAATTACATACAAAGATAAATAATCAGGCGGCAAAACAGACATTAACTTCGGCATACAGACTTTCTTCCACATTTATGTGTAAAATGTGAACTTTTTTGTAATGAAATAAAAATAAAGTTTTGTTGAAAATACATATTTTAATAAGTAAAAAAAAACAAAAAAACAAGAAAACTATGCTCATACTAGTAAAATCAAATACAGGGAAAGTAAACAGTCCATGACGGGAAATGTCCGAAGGGAAAATGTTAGCCAGGGGAAGTGTGTGCGCGGCGATTCTCCTCTCGGACCTCGTATACCAGGACAAAATGGCAGTCGACCAACAGTTACATGTCTTTTCTAATCTCTCTCGATGTCTTTGGGGTGATCGTTTTGAATATGTCTTTGCAATAGTCATCATGTACTTATGCGCTGTGTATTAATGGTGGGATGGTGATCGGATTGAAGATAAATGCGGCTGATGATTCAAGACAATTTCCATACAATTTAAGCTACGGCCCTGGCATAATGGGAGACAAGGCTGTTCGAAGGTTGGATTCAGGATTGCATGCCGCCCTCGACGCACCGAAAGCAAGGCATATTGTGTTTCATTTTCGATAGATTTTCCGACTTTAAAGCTGTCAATTTTCATATCAATAGTGCTGAATATCACTACTGATACTGAATATCACTATCCATCTGTCCACTCAAATTTGAACATGAAAAAAAAATCCACATTGGCTCTCACCATGTCACTTAGTATGTAAAATGTCGAAAACAGAAATGAAATCGTCCAGTCTGACGCCTATTTACATGATACGAGACGATCGGGAGTCTTTTGGTGGATTTTTTTATATGCATATGTTTGACGAAATATAGACGCATCATCATGTAGACATCGGGCACGATGAACTAAAACAGTGGACTTTTAGAACGGAAAATGTACGTCGGAAGAAGCACAAATAGGACCAGTCGCCATGAGAGCTGTCGAACATTTATGCTGGTCTTCTCTGAGGTCCGCGCGTCTGTCATTTATAGCCGGGTCGCTGCAGCGCATCCGTTACATTACGGGCTACCTACCAAGGTGAAGACATTTGGGTTACAGCACTTCGTTTCCTGAGTGGATTTGAGCGACAGCATCGTTTTCCGCTTTGATTTGACACAAGTCTCTAACCGACTGGATGTATGGGGAGGACGGAGATGGATAGATTTCTTCTGCGTAGTTGACGGATTTTACAATTATGATTAGCACCAGATCTGAGAGTACGCTCTCTATCGCCAAGATCGGGAGCGACTATTGTAGATCTATTTTCCGTAGATCTGGACTTTCAACAGCGGATGGAAGTTTGCATGAAGGCTAACATACCGGTAGTGCCCGCCTACGAAGTTGGGTCATCATGACATGAAGGAACCAGACGCATGGCTATATATCGGTTATCCAATTTTGCGCCCCGACAAAAAATGCTGAAACAAAAATAAAATAAATATTAACTGCTCCACCCCTGGCCTATATACAATAAAATGTCACACATATGATGAACAAACATTTAGAGATGCATGTGTTTCACAGTATTTATATTGATATATGTTCATGAAACCGACAAGATTCGAATGACCATCCTAGAAAATCATATGCAAATAGATTTGCATATGCTATTAAACGTGTGATCATCCGCGTGTGCGAGCACCTTTCATTGGTTTCAAATCCTGCAATTTGCACACGTTTCTATAGTCTAGGAAATATTATCAAATATCCATTTATCATAACCGTGTGTAACATATGCAAATAGTCATATATAACATCTATGTAGTGCACGTTGCAAATATAATGAAATACGAAAATGTCATTACATGAAACCTATCAATTTCATGCGTGATATGTTCAATTTTACCAACTCGTCATCCATCTAGGAAATGTTTCAGAAATATACAGATTTAATAATCCAAGTGAAATGTAGATAGAAACCATTGATTTCACCGTACATTACACGTATAAGGAAGGCTCGTATGTACAAGCATATATCACAAGGCGATTACATACATCATGTCCATATCCCAATGACCTGGCCACTGTATGGCGAAGCTATGGCAAATATTTTTATTTGATTATATACGAACGAATTGGAATTTATTTTAAATCCGACTATATAAAATCCTTCATCACACGGGTTAAATATAACTAAACTAGAACATACTCAATATGCTCAGTATGGTATTCAAATGTTAAGTGAATGCAATCATTTAATTTTTCTCAACCTACTAGTCAAATGTCTGTGAATGCGACCGTTCATCAGGGTATCAAATGTAAATAAAAGTATATATTCAATACGGCGGTTCATCCCCTATTTGCAACCAATCAAATCAATGTACACCCGAAACATTTCACATGGTTATGTCATATAGGTGAAATCATGGACTCTCCAGGCTGCACCGTACAGTTAAATTATTATAAATATCTAAGTACACCATATCGGAAATGTATTATAAATGAATGCAAATATCGGACTCTCACATACCTGCACCATACATTTAACATACATGTTAAATGTACAATTTTCTTGTCATCTCGCATATGCTACAACATTGTCAAACGTTTTGATTCTGTTCGAAATTTGTTTAGAAGAAAGGCATGCTTCCCGGAATTTTTTTTTGCTACAAACCTGAAAATGCACGAAGGTAATACAGGCGAAGTTCCATACATCACAAACTTGAGGATTATCCGATTTACAGGCAGAAGACTGGTAGCTTTAATTTACTAACACATCTTTGTGTTAATATTCATGAGCATGCTCCTTTCGCAACAGGTGTTATACTGGGAGCCATTCGTAACATGCAACGAATAATCGAGGCTGGGCAGGTGACGTCCATTCTCCGGGTTAACTTTTCATTTGAAATAAGTAAACCTTCATAGCAATGTGCTGTCCTGTGCTAAAACGTAATTTAGGAGAGAAAATACCATCGTTCAAAACGAGAATAAATCGTGACGTCCTATCTAGACGCATCTAGATCTCGGGCTTTTCTATCTGGAGTAAGTAGGTTTTTTTTAACTGATTTCATTCATTAAACGCAATAACAGTGATGGTGGGAAACGATGCCGAAGTACCGACAAAAATCACGCCAACACACTAGCTGCATTATATCTAAAAACATCACAAGAACCAAAAATGATTCCTGTCATGATTTGTTTCCCAGCCACACTCTTGTTGTTGTTCATGTGGACACCTCCAATGATATGAACACACAACTCATACTGGCTTAATAAAATATTCAA
>JAVTVY010018428.1:0-79043 GCA_036873755.1 Hanleya hanleyi
AAAATTAATATTTCTTCTCAAAAATAGCACAGGTACATCCTCTCATCATAAGAAACATGTATACCAAGCTTCATAATCATCCAATGACAGCTGACAACTGCAAGAAACTTTCCAAGTACAGATGTACATGTGCACTTCAGCTAAACGCAAAACTCATTCATAGGGATTTTAACATTAGAGTACCCCAGGGGTAGTACCCCCAGGTGGCATACCCACCCCCATATTTTTTATATTTTTTTTATATTTTTTCTAATTTTTCTAGATTTTTTTTTAACTTGCTAAACCAAAAACCCATTCATTTCCAGGCAGGGGACACCGACACCGACACCGACACCGACACCGACGACGACATCCTCTTTCCCCCTCTCACAATATCTCCCCTTTACTTCGTAAGGCGAGATAAAAACGAGTAGGTCGACCCCCTGTTTTTTTCGCCATTTTAAATTGTCTTTTGGACGGGAAACACTTTAACATACATAAAAAGAAAATCATTTCATACGTTTTCGGGTAGAATTTGACACATTTTCATATATTTTATGGAGTTTTTCAGAAAAGTTGAAGAAGGGGTACGGAGGATTGCACGTCTTTCCTTTTCAATTTCAATAGCTCACAAGTTTCCTGAAATAAGGGTACGAGTGTGCCCATTTAGAAAATATATACTTTTACAAGGTTTTTGTTAAAGATTTTACATCTATTTATGGCCGAAGATCCGAACCCATGCCTGTTTTTAGCCGCACATCATTTAGGTGTGGAATGCACTCCTAGGTTTTGTAAAGCTTCCAGAGCTTTCATTTCCGATATCGGAAATTCGGTGACAATTTCCGATATGGGAAATTCTATTTCCGATATCGGAAATTGAATTCCGATATGGGAAATTCTATTTCCGATATCGGGAATTGCAATTTCCGATATCGGAAATTAGAATTTCCGATATCGGGAATTCAATTCAATTTTCTAATCGGAAATTCGGAATAGAAAGCACTTTGGCTTGCCATACACCTTAAGTAACTGCCAATCTCAGTTAACTCAGATAAAGTATCTTATTCCACGATATACCATCTTGGTTTACCTAGATTGAAGTAAACTGCGTAACCTCGTCAGGCCATTTCTCTTTTCCTCAGCATAAATTTGTGTAACTCCGGCTATTAGATCTCTCTTCAGATTATTAAGTTATTTCAGAAAATACATACTGCAGTGATACGGTATCAGATTTGCAATATAGCCCACGGCAGTGTGACTAACGTCACAGGATCTACGAAGTAGGGTAGGCATTAGGATTCCGACGCGGACTGAACTCTTGGAAATCCGCCCATCTCAAGTTGGAATCCTGCCTATATTAAGAAAATGCTGAACAGTCCCATAATGCACCTTCAAGCCAAAAATCAAGGTTCTAATAACGGTTCTCCTTATTTTGTCGACGAAAGGATTCGGATGGACTGACTGACTGACTCACTCACTCACTCATTACCGGACAATTTGCAAATGAGAGCCTACTTCGTAGGAATTTGTACTGGTATCATATACACGGAGTTTATTACCGATATCTGAAAGGCATTGATTTATTTACAAGATAATCGCATGAAGGGCATTAATAGTCTTATCGGAGACAATTGTTTGTGGGCTGGTCACTGTTTGTCCTGTTCTTGATATCTGGTGATAATTCAAGCAGCAACTAGGGTGTCATTCACAAATTTAATTGTCCACCCATGCACGGTCGACTTTAAATGGCGAATAGAGATCCACACGTGCGTCAAGGACAAAGGTTATCTTCGACGAGACCAAACATGTTTGACGCTGTGATGGTAAATTTGGGAGATGTGTTTATCCGTTATCTCTGGGGTTATCTTGGATCAAGAATAGTGTCGTCTGCTAGCTGGATTAAACGAGAACACGTGCAGATAGAAGCCCATTTAAATCAGACATAGGGAAATTAGACGCGGAACCATAACGGACACTGGGGCTTGGGTTCATCCAGATTGTATTGCAGGTCGTTAACGCCAAAATCGCGTCCGTTTTGACGGCAGAGTAAAGCTACGTACACATGTATACGATTATCCGATAAAGACAATGCGGCAACAACAATTCGGCAACGGCAAAAAAATCGATCGTAGGAAAATGAATTGGTCCGTACACATGAATGCGTAACGATTACGACAGTGCGATAAGACTATCCGGCAATGCGATACGATTATCCGGAATTATATTGGAATCGGTTCTGGAGTGATTTTTTGCCGTTGTCGGACATACGTCGTGCGGTTTTATGACGTCACAGCAGCAACACACGCGCTTTTTAGGGCTTGTAGAGGTCAGTCGTCCATTGCGGTAAGAAATGTTCTCATGTCGCATCCGCTTTTATACTTATAGCCGTAGGCATGTCAGTAGTAGGGAAAGGCTATTAAAAGCCAACTTTTGCCGGGGGAGATAACTCTTGGGGAGGTGACGGGGAGTTCCGCCAGGGGGCGCCACCAGCTCAAGAGACCAAAAACTACCTCCAGCACAGAAGAGTTCCAATCTAGGGGGGAGGTAACTCTGGGTGACTATAGTTCCGCCAAAGAGCCCCTGGGCATGTATTCTTCCGTGGTGATGCGGTCTGGCGGTGATGCGGTCGCGGGAAAAAGCTTCCTCGGAGAAAAAGTAGTCCCCAGACTTCAAATACGCTGCATGGTCCGATTGGGTCGAGTGAGGTATCAAAGTGAAGCATTCGTGAAGGGGCATCCAGTCATGGGTGGGTGCATGTAAAATTAGGATTTTTACCCGAAACTATAAAAAGCGGAACACGGACTTTACCCCTAAAATAGGGGAAAACACCTATCAACCCTAGCCAAAAGAGCTAATATCGGTCCCCGGGCTTATTGGGACCTGCCTATCAAGTCAATGGGGTGGGTGCATGTAAAATTAGGATTTTTCCCGAAACTATAAAAAGCGGAATACGGACTTTACCCCTAAAATAGGGGAAAACACCTATCAACTCTAGCCAAAAGGGCTAATATCGGTTCCCGGGCTTATTGGGGCCTGCCTATCCAGTCAATGGGGTGGGTGCATGTAAAATTAGGATTGTTTTCCGAAACTATAAAAAGCGGAACTCGGACTTTACCCCTACAATAGGGGTCTGTATTATACAATATAAGGGAAAATGCCTGTATGGGTGGGAGGGGTGGTCAAATTTTTGTGTGGGCTTTACTATGGCTTGTGGGGTCTCGTTTTTCTCGTCTCGCCAAGAAAATGACAATGGGAAGGGTCCCGGAGCGAATCGGTGAAATTTTTGGGAAAAGTACGGGGTAGGCCTGTATATAGGCCTATAGGCTGGCTATATGGGGGTATAGGTTCAACCTGGGAAATTCACACACGTTCATTGTGATATGGGTTGCTTGGATTTGTTTTTCACGTCTAGTCATTTAGAACACGATGGGAAGGGTCTCGGAGCGCAACCGTGAAATTTTTGGAAAAGTACCATATAGCCCATATAGTCCCACACTGGCTATATGGGGGTATAGGTTCAACCTTGGAAATTCACACACGTTCATTGTGATATGGGCTGTTTGGATTTGTTTTTCACGTCTCGTCATTTAGAACACGATGGGAAGGGTCCCGGAGCGAAACGGTGAAATTTTTGGAAAAGTTCACTGAGGCCTGGGTAGGCCCATAGGCCTATACTGCATGGCTATGGAGGTATAGGCCCATACGGGGTGGACGTTTTGGGGTCTAGGTGAGCCCCTAATGATCCTATGATGGCGTGTGAGGTCTTATTTTGAAGCTCTCGTGGAGGAGCATCCGACTGGACTAATGGTTCGTCCGTTTTCAATAGTCTGTGCATGCGCAGTCTGGCCGTAGTATAGAAAGCGGCCATTTTGGGGGGTATGTGGGTGTGTTTTTGGGGTAGAGATGGACCGCTATGGGTCCGAATGGGTCGTGGAAGGTGTCAAAGTGAAGCTTGTGTGGGTTAGAGTCAGAATGGTGTGTTTTTAAGTGCAAGTCGCGTCAATCTGCGCATGCGCAGTTGGTTGTAGTAAGTAAAGTGACCATTTTGGGGCAGTACAGGAAGGTATTTGGGGTCGAGATGGACCATCCTTGGTCCGAATGCGTCCTGGAAGATGTCATCTTGTAGCTCTCGGGGTGTAGACCCCGATTTGAGGGCTGCCCACGTCACCTGTGACGTCATCGGTGACGTCATCAGTACGAGTAGTAGCGAAAGTGGGCATTTTAGGGCAATGAAGGATGATATTTGGGGTAGAGAGGGACCATCCTTGGTCCGAATGCGTCGTAGGATGTGTCATCTTGTAGCTCTCGGGGTGTAGACCCCGATTTGAGGGCTGCCCACGTCACCTGTGACGTCATCGGTGAAGTCATCAGTACGAGTAGTAGCGAAAGTGGGCATTTTGGGGCAGTGAAGAAAGGTATTTGGGGTAGAGAGGGACCATCTTTGGTCCGAATGTGTCGTGTGAGGTGTCATCTTGTAGCTCTCGGGGTGTACATCCCGATTTGAGGGATGTCCGTGTCATCTGTGACGTCATCGGTGACGTCATCAGTACGAGTTGTAGCGAAAGTGGGCATTTTAGGGCAGTGAAGGAAGGTATTTGGGGTAGGGAGGGACCATCTTTGGTCCGAATGCGTCGTGGGAGGTGTCATCTTGTAGCTCTCGGGGTGTACATCCCGATTTGAGGGATGTCCGTGTCATCTGTGACGTCATCGGTGACGTCATCAGTACGAGTAGTAGCGAAAGTGGGCATTTTAGGGCAGTGAAGGAAGGTATTTGGGGTAGAGAGGGACCATCCTTGGTCCGAATGCGTCGTGGGAGGTGTCATGTTGTAGCTCTCGGGGTGTACACCCCGATTTGAGGCATGTCCGCAGCATCTGTGACGTCATTGGTGACGTCATCAGTACGAGTAGTAGCGAAAGCGGGTATTTTGGGGCAGTGAAGGAAGGTATCTGGTGTAGAGATGGACCATCCTTGGTCCGAATGCGTCGTGTGAGGTGTCATCTTGTAGCAACGCCCGCCAACACCAAGCTCAATGACTCAACGCCCTGGTGAAATAGCTCAGAAGCTCTGATTTTCTAGATATTCCATGGAATTGTCACTCATTCTTCGAGTACAACAACAGCAACAAGGATGAGCCATGAGAGAACAACAACAACAAGAAGTTTTTTCATATAGTTTATTCTCCCCAATGTTACATCATACCCACACTGGGGGAGCCGCGTTGGGTATATTTACAATTCAAGAAGACTCTTGTCCAATCAGAGGCCACCATTTGGATTTGTCATGTTCGTTCCTGTCCGTTAGATGTATTCTTGTCCAATCAGAAGTCTCCATTTCAGAAAGTTCCATCTTCGGCCATGTTCGCTCTGAACCGTTTATTCTAATCATCGGCGGGCAGGCCAGGATACCGTTGAGGCAACATATCCTCAGATAGTTGTTTGTGCATTCTGAGTATCTATCAGTGCATGGGTGAATACATTCACCCGATGGGAAGATTCCGTAATTTGGTCACGAAGAACGTAACATTGGTCACCCTCTCTACGACCCACTTGGTGTTGGGGCGCTGTTCATAGGCCCATTGCAAGACATCCAATTGGTCCACTTGGTCCAGCACGGGCTTTAGCGATGTCCGATTAATGATGGTAAACGCTTGGTCAAATACCCGGATGTTACTGCTCGGGTAAAAGTATCGGACTTGATCTGTCTCCTTATGCTGCAGTACATAACCAAACGCCAGATTTAATTTGAAGGATGTAGCTTGGTCATTGAAGATGGCTTCCACGTAGTTGCGTAGACGGGTGAGGCCAGTCAGTCGGAAATTGTAGATATCTTGAATAGGGCGATGACGGTGAAAACAGTGCCGTATCATGGGCCAATGGCGCCGATAGATGTCACTCACTGGATGGGCGTCCTGTAAGAGATCGCTGGGAACATCCACCACATCTTCCAGAAAATGTTCGTTGTTGTCAGGCGTATGACTGGGAACAGTAATGCTAGGGACCGGCTGGATATCTAGGCTCTTCTGAACTGTAGGTATAGGCGGGCTCTCCGTGATCGCATCACCAGTGGCATTCGTCTCCCCGGGCTCATCTTCACTAGGTCTGACCCTCATGGGTGCCTCTTTAGTGGAAAATTGTCGCTCATACCGTGGTGATGGACTATGAATCAAACGTTGGTGCTGTCTTAACTGACTGGATCGTTTGAAGAGTTGACCACAACCGTTACATTGTTCCGTCGCGCCCTCGTGGAATGAGCGTTCGTGGCGCAGTAATTGATCCTCCCGATTGAATGACCGTGCGCAGGTTGTACAAGTATACCGAGCATCGTTGTGGGTGGAGGCCTCGTGGCGTCGTAAATTATCTAGACGAGTAAACAGCTTCTGGCAAGTTGTGCAAGAGAACATATCGGCTGTGGATCTGGAAATGATGAATGCCGTAAAATTCCCATTTTTATACGTTTTTCCGTGACATTCGTGTCTTTTCGGCAACCTCCGTGTCTCTTCGGTCACCTCCGTGTCTTTTCGGTGACGTCCGTGACTATTCGGGCACCTCCGTGTCTCTTCGGTAACCTCCGTGTCTTTTCGGCAACCTCCGTGTCTCTTCGGTCACCTCCGTGTCTTTTCGGTGACGTCCGTGACTCTTCGGGCACCTCCGTGTCTCTTCGGTAACCTCCGTGACATCTTCGGTCACCTCCGTGTCTCTTCAGTGACCTCCGTGACATTTTCGGTAACCTTCGTGCACCTCCGTGACATCTTCGGTCACCTCCGTGTCTCTTCGGTCACCTCCGTAACTATCCGGCTGTTCAGGTGTAAACCCCGATGTACCCGTATGGAACACACAGCTAAAGGACCCGGATAGAAGTACTCGGATGTAGGCGCGGACGTCATTGACAAGAGCCCGGATGTACAAGAACCCGGATGTACCCGGATGTAAAAGTCCCCGGATGTAAAAGTGCCCGGATGTTTACGAATGTTCCACCATTCCGGACTTCTATCTGTCCTGCATGTGAATAGTCATATTGTGTGTGTATGCATGTGTCTATGCGTCTGTGTGTGTTGGTGTGTGGGTTGGTGTGTGTGTGTGTGTGTATGCGTCTGTGTGCGTGTTTGTGTATGCGTGTGTATGCATGTGTGTGTATGTCTCTTTGTGTATGTGTGTGTGTGCTTGCGAGTGTGTACGCGTGTGTATGCGTGTGTGTATGCGGACGTGTGTATATGGGTCTGTGTTTGTGTGTGCGTGTGCGTGTGTGTATGCATGTGTGTGTATGTCTCTTTGTGTATGTGTGTGTGTGCTTGCGAGTGTGTACGCGTGTGTATGCGTGTGTGTATGCGTACGTGTGTATATGCGTCTGTGTGTGTGTTTGCGTGTGCGTGTGTGTATGCATGTGTGTGTATGCATGTGTGTGTGTATGCATGTGTGTGTATGTGTGTGTGCGTGTCTGTGTATGTGTATGTATGGCTCTGGGTGTGTGTATGTGTGTGCTTGCGAGTGTGTTTACGCGTGTGTGTGTATGTGTGTGTGTGTGCGTGTGTGCGCGTGTGTATGAGTCTGTGTGTATGTGTGCATTGCGTCTGTGTGTATGTGTGTATGCGTGTATGGGCATAGGGTACACCAGAGTGTGGGTGCGATCGGAGCTCTTGGAGCTCAAAGCGTGTGGAGCTCAGAGCTCGGAAGTGACATTTGCATATGACCTCTGTGAGGTCACTTCCGCTTCCGTTCACGTGACCGGAACTGACCTTTGACCCCTGGGCGCAATTTTTATCCGGTATTGTTAGCGCGCGCAGGGGTCAAAGGTCAGTTCGGGTCACGTGAACGGAAGCGGAAGTGATGTGACAGAGGTCATATGCAAATGTCACTTCCGAGCTCTGAGCTCCACACGCTTTGAGCTCCAAGAGCTCCGATCGCACCCACACCCTGGTGTACCCTATGCCCTACGGGCTATAGGGTACAGGGTGCACCAGGTATGTGTGCCCAGTGGTGGTGGGCGTGGTGGTGGAGTGGTGGTGTGTGGTGGTGGTGGTGGTGGTGGCGGTGGTGGTGGTGGTGGTGGCGTTGACGGGCGTCAACGCCCGGTGGTGGTGGTGGTAGTGGTGGTGTGTGGTGGTGGTAGTGGTGATGGTGGCGGTGGTGGTGGTTGCATACACACACACGCATACACACAGACGCATACACGAATACACACATACACACAGACGCAATGCACACATACACACAGACTCATACACACGCGCACACACGCACACACACACGCATACACACACAAGCGTAAACACACTCGCAAGCACACACATACACACACCCAGAGCCATACATACACATACACATACACACGCACATGCACGCACACACACACACGCCTACACACACCAGCACACACGCACACGCACACGCACACGTGTACACGCACACACGCACACACACACACAGACACACACGCATACACACAGGTGCATACACACACATTCACGTACACACACACGCACACGCACACACACACACGCACACACACACACACACACAGACGCATACACACATGCATACACACACAATATGACTATTCACATGCAGGACATGAGAGCTTCTGGACCTGGACCTGATAGAAGTCCGGAATGGTGGAACATTCGTAAACATCCGGGCACTTTTACATCCGGGGACTTTTACATCCGGGTACATCCGGGTTCTTGTCCATCCGGGCTCTTGTCAATGACGTCCGCGCCTACATCCGGGTACTTCTATCCGGGTCCTTTAGCTGTGTGTTCCATACGGGTACATCGGGGTTTACACCTGAACAGCCGGATAGTTACGGAGGTGACCGAAGAGACACGGAGGTGACCGAAGATGTCACGGAGGTGCCCGAAGAGACACGGAGGTTACCGAAGATGTCACGGAGGTCACCGAAGAGACACGGAGGTGACCGAAGATGTCACGGAGGTTACCGAAGAGACACGGAGGTGACCGAAGAGACACGGAGGTTGCCGAAAAGACACGGAGGTTACCGAAGAGACAAGGAGGTGCCCGAATAGTCACGGACATCACCGAAAAGACACGGAGGTGACCGAAGAGACACGGAGGTTGCCGAAAAGACACGAATGTCACGGAAAAACGTATAAAAGTGGGAATTTTTACGGCATTCATCATTTCCAGATACACAGCCGATATGTTCTCTTGCACAAATTGCCAGAAGCTGTTTACTCGTCTAGATAATTTACGACGCCAAGAGGCCTCCACCCACAACGATGCTCGGTATACTTGTACAACCTGCGCACGGTCATTCAATCGGGAGGATCATTTACTGCACCACGAACGCTCATTCCACGAGGGCGCGACGGAACAATGTAACGGTTGTGGTCAACTCTTCAAACGACCCAGTCAGTTAAGACAGCACCAACGTTTGATTCATAGTCCATCACCACGGTATGAGCGACAATTTTCCACTAAAGAGGCACCCATGAGGGTCAGACCTAGTGAAGATGAGCCCGGGGAGACGAATGCCACTGGTGATGCGATCACGGAGAGCCCGCCTATACCTACAGTTCAGAAGAGCCTAGATATCCAGCCGGTCCCTAGCACTACTGTTCCCAGTCATACGCCTGACAACAACGAACATTTTCTGGAAGATGCGGTGGATGTTCCCAGCGATCTCTTACAGGACGCCCATCCAGTGAGTGACATCTATCGGCGCCATTGGCCCATGATACGGCACTGTTTCCACCGTCATCGCCCTATTCAAGATATCTACAATTTCCGACTGACTGGCCTCACCCGTCTACGCAAATACGTGGAAGCCATCTTCAATGACCAAGCTACGTCCTTCAAATTAAATCTGGCGTTTGGTTATGTAGTGCAGCATAAGGAGACAGATCAAGTCCGATACTTTTACCCGAGCAGTAACATCCGGGTATTTGACCAACCGTTTACCATCATTAACCGGACATCGCTAAAGCCCGTGCTGGACCAAGTGGACCAATTGGATGTCTTGCAATGGGCCTATGAACAGCGCCCCAACACCAAGTGGGTCGTAGAGAGGGTGACCAATGTTACGTTCTTCGTGACCAAATTACGGAATCTTCCCATCGGGTGAATGTATTCACCCATGCACTGATAGATACTCAGAATGCACAAACAACTATCTGAGGATATGTTGCCTCAACGGTATCCTGGCCTGCCCGACGATGATTAGAATAAACGGTTCAGAGCGAACATGGCCGAAGATGGAACTTTCTGAAATGGAGACTTCTGATTGGACAAGAATACATCTAACGGACAGGAACGAACATGACAAATCCAAATGGTGGCCTCTGATTGGACAAGAGTCTTCTTGAATTGTAAATATACCCAACGCGGCTCCCCCAGCGTGGGTATGATGTAACATTGGGGAGAATAAACTATATGAAAAAACTTCTTGTTGTTCTCTCATGGCTCATCCTTGTTGCTGTTGTTGTACTCGAAGAATGAGTGACAATTCCATGGAATATCTAGAAAATCAGAGCTTTTGAGCTATTTCACCAGGGCGTTGAATCATTGAGCTTGGTGTTGGCGGGCGTTGCTACAAGATGACACCTCACACGACGCATTCGGACCAAGGATGGTCCATCTCTACACCAAATACCTTCCTTCACTGCCCCAAAATACCCACTTTCGCTACTACTCGTACTGATGACGTCACCAATGACGTCACAGATGCTGCGGACATGCCTCAAAGCGGGGTGTACACCCCGAGAGCTACAACATGACACCTCCCACGACGCATTCGGACCAAGGATGGTCCCTCTCTACCCCAAATACCTTCCTTCACTGCCCTAAAATGCCCACTTTCGCTACTACTCGTACTGATGACGTCACCGATGACGTCACAGATGACACGGACATCCCTCAAATCGGGATGTACACCCCGAGAGCTACAAGATGACACCTCCCACGACGCATTCGGACCAAAGATGGTCCCTCTCTACCCCAAATACCTTCCTGTACTGCCCTAAAATGCCCACTTTCGCTACTACTCGATACTGATGACGTCGCCGATGACGTCACAGGTGACGCGGACATCCCTCAAATCGGGATGTACACCCCGAGAGCTACAACATGACACTTCGCTAGACACATTCGGACCAAAGATGGTCCCTCTCTACCCCAAATACCTTCCTTCACTGCTCCAAAATGCCCACTTTCGCTACTACTCGTACTGATGACGTCACCGATGACGTCACAGGTGACGTGGGCAGCCCTCAAATCGGGGTCTACACCCCGAGAGCTACAAGATGACACATCCCACGACGCATTCGGACCAAGGATGGTCCCTCTCTACCCCAAATATCATCCTTCAGTGCCCTAAAATGCCCACTTTCGCTACTACTCGTACTGATGACGTCACCGATGACGTCACAGGTGACGTGGGCAGCCCTCAAATCGGGGTCTACACCCCGAGAGCTACAAGATGACACCTTCCAGGACGCATTCGGACCAAGGATGGTCCATCTCGACCCCAAATAAAATGGCCACTTTACTTACTACAACCAACTGCGCATGCGCAGATTGACGCGACTTGCACTTAAAAGCACACCATTCTGACTCTAACCCACACAAGCTTCACTTTGACACCTTCCACGACCCATTCGGACCCATAGCGGTCCATCTCTACCCCAAACACACACCCACATACCCCCCAAAATGCCCGCTTTCTATACTACGGCCAGACTGCGCATGCGCAGACTATTGAAAACGGACGAACCATTAGTCCATGCTCGGATGCTCCTCCACGAGAGCTCAAAATAAGACCTCATACGACATCATAGGATCATTAGGGGCTCACCTAGACCCCAAAACGTCCACCCCGTATGGGCCTATACCCCCATAGCCATGCAGTATAGGCCTATGGGCCTACCCAGGCCTCAGTGAACTTTTCCAAAAATTTCACCGTTTCGCTCCGGGACCCTTCCCATCGTGTTCTAAATGACGAGACGTGAAAAACAAATCCAAACAGCCCATATCACAATGAACGTGTGTGAATTTCCAAGGTTGAACCTATACCCCCATATAGCCAGTATGGGACTATATGGGCTATATGGTACTTTTCCAAAAATTTCACCGTTGCGCTCCGAGACCCTTCCCATCGTGTTCTAAATGACTAGACGTGAAAAACAAATCCAAGCAACCCATATCACAATGAACGTGTGTGAATTTCCCAGGTTGAACCTATACCCCCATATAGCCAGCCTATAGGCCTATATACAGGCCTACTCGGTACTTTCCCAAAAGTTTCACCGATTCTCTCCGGGACCCTTCCCATTGTCATTTTCTTGGCGAGACGAGAAAAACGAGACCCCACAAGCCATAGTAAAGCCCACGAAAAAAAATTGAGCACCCCTCCCCCCCATACAGGCATTTTCCCTTATATTGTATAATACAGACCGCTATTGCAGGGGTAAAGTCCGAGTTCCGCTTTTTATAGTTTCGGAAAACAATCCTAATTTTACATGCACCCACCCCATTGACTGGATAGGCAGGCCCCAATAAGCCCGGGGACCGATATTAGCCCTTTTGGCTAGAGTTGATAGGTGTTTTCCCCTATTTTAGGGGTAAAGTCCGTATTCCGCTTTTTATAATTTCGGGAAAAAATCCTAATTTTACATGCACCCACCCCATTGACTTGATAGGCAGGTCCCAATAAGCCCGGGGACCAATATTAGCCCTTTTGGCTAGGGTTGATAGGTGTTTTCCCCTATTTTAGGGTTAAAGTCCGTATTCCGCTTTTTATATTTTCGGGAAAAAATCCTAATTTTACATGCACCCACCCCATTGACTTGATAGGCAGGTCCCAATAAGCCCGGGGACCGATATTAGCCCTTTTGGCTAGGGTTGATAGGTGTTTTCCCTATTTTAGGGGTAAAGTCCGTGTTCCGCTTTTTATAGTTTCGGGAAAAAATCCTAATTTTACATGCACCCACCCATGACTGGATGCCCCTTCACGAAATTCAGTGACAATTTCCGATATCGGGAATTGAATTTCCGATATCGGGAATTGTCTCCGAATTTCCGATATCGGAAATTGCAATTCTCGATATCGGAAATTGCAATTCTTGATATCGGGAAATTCTTGAATAAAAAGCACTTTGGCTTGCCATAGATTTAGCCAGAAGGTCTCATTTAGGTCTATTTTTTTTTAATTCTTTTTTCTTTTCTTTTTTGCTGGTGATGTCGCGAATATAATGGGATTTATTTGGCCAGATATAGGGCTGAATGTTAGCGCTATACATAAACAGATTTTATTCGATAAACTTACGTCAAACATTCAACACACTGTTAAGCTGACCTTCTGCATTCCCGAACGAGGAAAGAAACAAGAACCTTTGCTTCGCAGATTTATGAACGTAAAACTAGTGGTTTACGGGTCGTGCTTTTAACGTGAGGCCCTCTCTGCATTTCCGGCCGAATCCTGGACAAATACTGATAACTGTGTTTGGGAGCGACCGAGGGGAACTCTTCGATCCTAATCCGTGACAGTTTTTGATCAACCACGGTGATATACTCGATGAAACCCGTTGATATACTGAAGTTTATAGAAGTTGTCAGCACACGTGGCGGGGGATTGATGTGTATTTGATTGCCACACGTAAACACCTTGTTTAGATAGTAGTCCACGGTGTGTATATTTGGGCTCTTTAACGGTCCAACTGAGAACTACCAGGAACAGACGAATCTTTAACTACATATCTGTAGAATTTTTCTCAACCCTACACTATCTCCAAGGGTTTATTAAAAAAAAACTTTACAGCCGAATGTATTAGATGTTTACTGATAATTACTCACGGTTTCCGTTTTAGGGTGTTCCACATACGATAGAAGAGCTTAGTATTTATCTAAAACCAACTACTCAAGATCAGATATTGTATCAAATCCATCATAGTATCATATATCAATGACAGAATGTATGTTCAGCAAATGAGTTGATTAATCCCTAGTGATAACTTTAAATAAATCTTATTTTCGGTGCTCTGTTTGTCCTGCACAGACCAAAATAGGATCGCAATCTTGCAAAAACAAATCCCTTACTCTGATTGACTCCAGTTGGGTTTGACTACATCGATGATCAATGCACTTCAACAATGGCTGCGGGTCATTTTAAACTGTAACTGGTTATTTCTGCCAACGCTGCGTACGGAGGTTACAGACGAAGATAATAGCGAATAACAGGTTTCAGTTGATGAAGGCGAGATACTAGTCACAACTGTTTCTATCATTGATGCCTGCGGTTGATAGTCACAAGCGACGAGTATTGATCTCCGTGTGCTATAACACGTACCGTATAAACGTTCATTTTGATGTTCCTTACCGATTATTTTCTGGAAGCTAATTCCTTCTCCTTCACGCTTGTCTCTTTTATTAAAGTTCGCAGTGCTGGTGATTAGCTGTACACGAGCCGTTTTCACAGCGACCCCGACCTTCCCCATTTTAAGGTAGACGATATTATGTATGTTTGGGCCACTACGCATGCGCAGTTGGACTGACATGAAGAACATGGCGTCTACCGTAATATGGGGGAGGTCGGGGTCGCCGTGAAAACGGTTCGTGTACAGCATAATTACCAGCACTGCGAACTTTAATAAAAGAGACAAGCGTGAAGGAGAAGGAATTAGCTTCCAGAAAATAACCAATAAGGAGCATCAAAATAAACGTTTATACGGTACGGGTTTTAGCACATGGAGATCAATACTCGTCGCTTGTGACTATCAACCGCAGGCATTATTGATAGGAACAGTTGTGGCTAGCGAGATAATGCCCTGTACGGGACAAAGCTAATTTACGGTTTCAAGTGTTTGAAGATCAAATCCATGCGATGGTTAGGTCTGTGCATTAATTGGAACCAGTGGAATGTTATTTCACTTTTTTCGAACAACCAATGGTACCCTGCAAACAGTGGATAATAAGCTTGCGCCTTCGCTGGTATATTACAGCTAAAGTACGGAGCATATGAATACGGGCTGCAGCGTAGGGTAAAGTAATGGATAGTCCTACCCCCACCCTGACCGCACGTGCTAGTATTTAGTCTCTGAGCCAGATACTTACTGTCGTTATACAAATAAATTAACCCAGGCGAAGTCGCACGACACCACTCAAGTTACAATATTGCTCGCGCCGGTTTCCATTCTTCTTCGTGCATGGCATGTCCTTTCATCGTAGTATAATATATAGCGTGCCAGTATACAATATATGGTGTATATCATATGTCGACATTGGCCGTTTTCTGTGACTCATGCAGAAAAAAGCATTTCCCAGTTGTACGTCTTGAGACATTTGAAACCTACGATATTATTAGGATAAATCTAAACCGTAGAAAAAGTTAGGAAAGCCAAACAAAGGTGTCTAATGCAGTAAAAGTTAAGGAAACTCAGCTTTCACATTTTCAGAATATTGCACATAGACGATTTCTGTATAGTGGCATGGTTAGAACTAGGGTATATTTTCTGGAAATTTCGAGATATTAACTCGAAATTCGATTCGTATGTCGAGAAAGAAAGTCGAGATTTCGATTTAGCAAGTCGAAATTTCGTCTTAATATCCCGAAAGTTCGACTTTGTATCTGAACATTTCAAATAATTCTTTCTCACCATGGTCCATAAACGCCTTCGCAAAGGCAACTTATCCACTCAACATCGAGCGATATTTGAAACTATCCGCTTTACCGCCCATATTGATTATTGACAGCCTGAGGATGTTAGGTCCCCCGCCGAAATGGGAGCGATAGTTTTGAGAGCGTTGCTGGTGTCGGAGATTTACATGAGGGAGGCAACTGCGGCTTGCCATACATAATGGGAGTTACTGTTTGACTCATGACCTATTAGCTGGGAGTGATGGGGTTTCTTTATTATTTTTGTTTGCAAGCATGCTTACATGATAACTCCATAACCGCCAGATTTAGATTTTGCCATCAGGTGGCGCCACCTGTAATCGCAAGTGGAACCCCAACCCACATCTCATCCCATGTAATCTGCAAACCAAATTTGACGAGAATCCGATAAGGGGACAAGTTATTGCCCGCAAACCAAATTAAGACTCTGCCACCAGGTGTCAATCCCAAGCAACATCTCCTGGCATGGTATATACATACCAAATTTGAGGAGAATCCGACGAGCCGTCACCACCTGTAGGTGCACGTAAGCGAAGCGAAATCCCAAGCAACATCTCCTGGCATGGTATATACATACCAAATTTGAGGAGAATCCGACGAGCCGTTCTCAAGTTATTACGCGGAAACAAATTTCTAATTTTGCCACCAAGTGGTGCCACCTGTAGACAGAAGTGGGCGAATCAAAATCCCAAGGGATATGTCATCTGCATACCGAATTTGAGAAGAATCCAAGAAGGGTCCTTAAATCATTGCCCGGAAACCAAATTTAGATTTCGCCACCAGGTGGCGCCACCTGTAGGCGCAAGTGGTCGAAACACAATCCCAAGCGGCGCGACATGATATGGCATATGAAATACCACATTTGAGAAAAATGCGATGAGCAGTTCTCAAGTTATTGCTCGGAAAAAAATTCGGATTCTGCCGCCAGGTAATGCTAGGCGAAACGGAATCTCAAGCGACATCTCATGACATGGTATATGCATGCCAAATATGAGACGAATCGGATGAGCAGTTCTCAAGTTATTGCCCGGAAACAAATTTCGGATTTTGCCATCAGGTGGCTCAACCTGTAAGCAGAAGTTGGTGAAATCCCAAGTGATATCTTATGGCAAGGTATGTGTATACCAAATTTGTAAAGAAACCAATGAACGGGTCTCAAGTTATTGCCTGGAAACCAAATTTAGAAGTTGCCAACAGGTGGCACCACCGGTATGCGCAAATAGGCGAAACTCAATCCCAAGCGACATCTTATATGGCATGGTAAATGCATACCAAACTTGAGAAGAATCCGATGAGCGGTTCTCAAGTTATTACCCGGAAAGGTAGGGTATTTCTGAGGAATCCGACAAAGCGTTTCAAAGTTATCGCTTGCAGTGCGGAAGAACGGAATGAACCCTGGTGGCGCCACCTGCAGGCATATCTTGCCGAAACGCAATACCAATCGACGTCTTACTCAAGTAACGCATATGCCGAATTCCGGATGAATTCAATGAAGCGTTTTGATTTTATTATGTGCGAAGACCACAGTGGCTTGGTTAGCAGTTGGTGTCTTCGTCGATGTTGTTAATAATTTTTTTTTTTTCAAGAATATGATTATTTTCCACCTTTTCATACACCACAATGGCAGTGGATATCATAAACTTGCGTTCTATGCGATCTACAACGATCTACATACCCCTCCTTTACTATAAGGGATATCATAGAAACGCAAAAATAGGACAATGGTTTGAATCTCCCTGACTTGTGTTCCACTTCTCCCCCATATGTTCCATTTCCGTATTGCATGCGCTTCTCTGTCGCTTTTCCTCTCGGCTGTTTGAGTTCAATAAGCTGTTCTTTTAAATACACGAATGTGTTGAAAGTTCATGTTGGTTGTTATTTTTGTATGTCCCATTTCACCCGGAAGTGTCCCGAGTCTCCCGGCGGTGTCGCATCTCACCCCAAAGTTAGACTATTTTTCTGTCGCGTAGCTGGCAAAGTTTAGACATGCGGTTAATCAAGTGTTGTGTGTTGGAGTTGTTTAGTAATAGTTCGTATCACAGTCACATATTTGAGTTACAAAGATTCATACTTTCATGTGTAAAATAGTGGAAATAGTGTATAACTTCTAAATTATCGAGCTCTTCATCCATTTACCATTCTCATGGCATGAGATTGTATACCTCCTAATGTCAGTTATACCGATCATGGTATGAGATTGTATACCTCCTAATGTCAGTTATACCGATCATGGTATGAGATTGTATACCTCCTAATGTCAGTTATACCGACCATGGTATGAGATTGTATACCTCCTAATGTCAGTTATACCGACCATGGTATGAGATTGTATACCTCCTAATGTCAGTTATACCGATCATGGTATGAGATTGTATACCTCCTAATGTCAGTTATACCGACCATGGGATGAGATTGTATACCTCCTAATGTCAGTTATACCGACCATGGTATGAGATTGTATACCTCCTAATGTCAGTTATACCGACCATGGTATGAGATTGTATACCTCCTAATGTCAGTTATACCGACCATGGTATGAGATTGTATACCTCCTAATGTCAGTTATACCGACCATGGTATGAGATTGTATACCTCCTAATGTCAGTTATACCGACCATGGTATGAGATTGTATACCTCCTAATGTCAGTTATACCGACCATGGTATGAGATTGTATACCTCCTAATGTCAGTTATACCGACCATGGTATGAGATTGTATACCTCCTAATGTCAGTTATACCGACCATGGTATGAGATTGTATACCTCCTAATGTCAGTTATACCGACCATGGCATGAGATTGTATACCTCCTAATGTCAGTTATACCGACCATGGTATGAGATTGTATACCTCCTAATGTCAGTTATACCGACCATGGTATGAGATTGTATACCTCCTAATGTCAGTTATACCGACCATGGGATGAGATTGTATACCTCCTAATGTCAGTTATACCGACCATGGTATGAGATTGTATACCTCCTAATGTCAGTTATACCGACCATGGTATGAGATTGTATACCTCCTAATGTCAGTTATACCGACCATGGTATGAGATTGTATACCTCCTAATGTCAGTTATACCGACCATGGTATGAGATTGTATACCTCCTAATGTCAGTTATACCGACCATGGTATGAGATTGTATACCTCCTAATGTCAGTTATACCGACCATGGTATGAGATTGTATACCTCCTAATGTCAGTTATACCGACCATGGTATGAGATTGTATACCTCCTAATGTCAGTTATACCGACCATGGTATGAGATTGTATACCTCCTAATGTCAGTTATACCGACCATGGTATGAGATTGTATACCTCCTAATGTCAGTTATACCGACCATGGTATGAGATTGTATACCTCCTAATGTCAGTTATACCGACCATGGTATGAGATTGTATACCTCCTAATGTCAGTTATACCGATCATGGTATGAGATTGTATACCTCCTAATGTCAGTTATACCGATCATGGTATGAGATTGTATACCTCCTAATGTCAGTTATACCGACCATGGTATGAGATTGTATACCTCCTAATGTCAGTTATACCGACCATGGTATGAGATTGTATACCTCCTAATGTCAGTTATACCGACCATGGTATGAGATTGTATACCTCCTAATGTCAGTTATACCGACCATGGTATGAGATTGTATACCTCCTAATGTCAGTTATACCGACCATGGTATGAGATTGTATACCTCCTAATGTCAGTTATACCGACCATGGTATGAGATTGTATACCTCCTAATGTCAGTTATACCGACCATGGTATGAGATTGTATACCTCCTAATGTCAGTTATACCGACCATGGTATGAGATTGTATACCTCCTAATGTCAGTTATACCGATCATGGTATGAGATTGTATACCTCCTAATGTCAGTTATACCGATCATGGTATGAGATTGTATACCTCCTAATGTCAGTTATACCGATCATGGTATGAGATTGTATACCTCCTAATGTCAGTTATACCGACCATGGTATGAGATTGTATACCTCCTAATGTCAGTTATACCGACCATGGTATGAGATTGTATACCTCCTAATGTCAGTTATACCGACCATGGTATGAGATTGTATACCTCCTAATGTCAGTTATACCGACCATGGTATGAGATTGTATACCTCCTAATGTCAGTTATACCGACCATGGTATGAGATTGTATACCTCCTAATGTCAGTTATACCGACCATGGTATGAGATTGTATACCTCCTAATGTCAGTTATACCGACCATGGTATGAGATTGTATACCTCCTAATGTCAGTTATACCGACCATGGGATGAGATTGTATACCTCCTAATGTCAGTTATACCGACCATGGTATGAGATTGTATACCTCCTAATGTCAGTTATACCGACCATGGTATGAGATTGTATACCTCCTAATGTCAGTTATACCGACCATGGTATGAGATTGTATACCTCCTAATGTCAGTTATACCGACCATGGTATGAGATTGTATACCTCCTAATGTCAGTTATACCGACCATGGTATGAGATTGTATACCTCCTAATGTCAGTTATACCGACCATGGTATGAGATTGTATACCTCCTAATGTCAGTTATACCGACCATGGGATGAGATTGTATACCTCCTAACAGTTATACCAACCATGGTATGAGATTGTATACCTCCTAATGTCAGTTATACCGATCAAGGGATGTAGATTGTATACCTCCTAATGTCAGTTATACCGACCATGGTATGAGATTGTATACTCCTGTCAGTTATACCGACCATGGGATGAGATTGTATACCTCCTAATGTCAGTTATACTGACCATGGTATGAGATTGTATACCTCCTAATGTCAGTTATACCGACCATGGTATAGAGATTTCTGTACCTCCCTAATGTCAGGTTATACCCTCGACCATGGTATGAGATTGTATACCTCCTAAAATGTCATTATACTGACCATGGTAAAGGAGATTGTATACCTCCTAATGTCAGTTATACCGACCATGGGATGAGATTGTATACCTCCTAATGTCAGTTATACCGACCATGGGATGAGATTGTATACCTCCTAATGTCAGTTATACCGACCATGGGATGAGATTGTATACCTCCTAATGTCAGTTATACCGACCATGGTATGAGATTGTATACCTCCTAATGTCAGTTATACCGACCATGGTATGAGATTGTATACCTCCTAATGTCAGTTATACCGACCATGGTATGAGATTGTATACCTCCTAATGTCAGTTATACCGACCATGGTATGAGATTGTATACCTCCTAATGTCAGTTATACCGATCATGGTATGAGATTGTATACCTCCTAATGTCAGTTATACCGACCATGGTATGAGATTGTATACCTCCTAATGTCAGTTATACCGACCATGGGATGATATTGTATACCTCCTAATGTCAGTTATACCGACCATGGTATGAGATTGTATACCTCCTAATGTCAGTTATACCGACCATGGTATGAGATTGTATACCTCCTAATGTCAGTTATACCGACCATGGTATGAGATTGCATACCTCCTAATGTCAAAGTTGGTACTGACCATGGTATGAGATTGTATACTCCTAATGTCAGTTATACTGACCATGGTATGAGATTGTATACCTCCTAATGTCAAAGTTATACTCCCGACCATGGTATGAGATTGTATACCTCCTAATGTCAGTTATACCGACCATGGTATGAGATTGCATACCTCCTAATGTCAGTTATACTGACCATGGTATGAGATTGTATACCTCCTAATGTCAGTTATACTGACCATGGTATGAGATTGAAGTACCTCCTGTAATGTCGCTATACTGACCATGGTATGAGATTGTATAAATTCCTAATGCGTCAGTTATACTGACTATGGTATGAGATTGTATACCTCCTAATGTCAGTTATACTGACCATGGTATGAGATTGTATACCTCCTAATGTCAGTTATACTGACCATGGTATGAGATTGTATACTCCTAATGTCAGTTATACTGACCATGGGATGAGATTGTATACCTCCTAATGTCAGTTATACCGACCATGGTATGAGAGATTGTATATACCTCCTAATGTCAGGGTCATACTGACCATGGTATGAGATTGTATACCTCCTAATGTCAGTTATACCGACCATGGTATGAGATTGTATACCTCCTAATGTCGCTATACCGACCATGGTATGAGATTGTATACCTCCCTAATGTCATTATACCGACCATGGTATGAGATTGTATAATTCCCAATGTCAGTTATACCGACCATGGGATGAGATTGTGCTACCTCCCCAATGTCAGGGCTATACCGACCATGGAAAGTAGATTGTATACCTCCTAAATGTCAAAGCTATACCGACCATGGTATGAGACAGCTACCTCCCAATGTCAGTTATATCGACCATGGTATGAGATTGTATACCTCCCTAATGTCAGTTATACCGACCATGGTATGAGATTGTATACCTCCTAATGTCAGTTATACCGACCATGGTATGAGATTGTATACCTCCTAATGTCAGTTATACCGACCATGGCATGAGATTGTATACCTCCTAATGTCAGTTATACCGACCATGGTATGAGATTGTATACCTCCTAATGTCAGTTATACCGACCATGGTATGAGATTGTATACCTCCTAATGTCAGTTATACCGACCATGGTATGAGATTGTATACCTCCTAATGTCAGTTATACCGACCATGGGATGAGATTGTATACCTACTAATGTAAGTTATACCGACCATGGTATGAGATTGTATACCTCCTAATGTCAGTTATACCGACCATGGTATGAGATTGTATACCTCCTAATGTAAGTTATACCGACCATGGTATGAGATTGTATACCTCCTAATGTCAGTTATACCGACCATGGTATGAGATTGTATACCTCCTAATGTCAGTTATACCGACCATGGTATGAGATTGTATACCTCCTAATGTCAGTTATACCGACCATGGTATGAGATTGTATACCTCCTAATGTCAGTTATACCGACCATGGTATGAGATTGTATACCTCCTAATGTCAGTTATACCGACCATGGTATGAGATTGTATACCTCCTAATGTCAGTTATACCGACCATGGTATGAGATTGTATACCTCCTAATGTCAGTTATACCGACCATGGTATGAGATTGTATACCTCCTAATGTCAGTTATACCGACCATGGTATGAGATTGTATACCTCCTAATGTCAGTTATACCGATCATGGTATGAGATTGTATACCTCCTAATGTCAGTTATACCGATCATGGTATGAGATTGTATACCTCCTAATGTCAGTTATACCGATCATGGTATGAGATTGTATACCTCCTAATGTCAGTTATACCGACCATGGTATGAGATTGTATACCTCCTAATGTCAGTTATACCGACCATGGTATGAGATTGTATACCTCCTAATGTCAGTTATACCGACCATGGTATGAGATTGTATACCTCCTAATGTCAGTTATACCGACCATGGTATGAGATTGTATACCTCCTAATGTCAGTTATACCGACCATGGTATGAGATTGTATACCTCCTAATGTCAGTTATACCGACCATGGTATGAGATTGTATACCTCCTAATGTCAGTTATACCGACCATGGTATGAGATTGTATACCTCCTAATGTCAGTTATACCGACCATGGGATGAGATTGTATACCTCCTAATGTCAGTTATACCGACCATGGTATGAGATTGTATACCTCCTAATGTCAGTTATACCGACCATGGTATGAGATTGTATACCTCCTAATGTCAGTTATACCGACCATGGTATGAGATTGTATACCTCCTAATGTCAGTTATACCGACCATGGCATGAGATTGTATACCTCCTAATGTCAGTTATACCGACCATGGTATGAGATTGTATACCTCCTAATGTCAGTTATACCGACCATGGTATGAGATTGTATACCTCCTAATGTCAGTTATACCGACCATGGTATGAGATTGTATACCTCCTAATGTCAGTTATACCGACCATGGTATGAGATTGTATACCTCCAGTTAACCATGTCAATGTCAGTTATACCGACCATGGCATGAGATTGTATACCTCCTAATGTCAGTTATACCGACCATGGTATGAGATTGTATACCTCCTAATGTCAGTTATACCGACCATGGTATGAGATTGTATACCTCCTAATGTCAGTTATACCGACCATGGGATGAGATTGTATACCTCCTAATGTCAGTTATACCGACCATGGTATGAGATTGTATACCTCCTAATGTCAGTTATACCGACCATGGTATGAGATTGTATACCTCCTAATGTCAGTTATACCGACCATGGTATGAGATTGTATACCTCCTAATGTCAGTTATACCGACCATGGTATGAGATTGTATACCTCCTAATGTCAGTTATACCGACCATGGTATGAGATTGTATACCTCCTAATGTCAGTTATACCGACCATGGTATGAGATTGTATACCTCCTAATGTCAGTTATACCGACCATGGTATGAGATTGTATACCTCCTAATGTCAGTTATACCGACCATGGTATGAGATTGTATACCTCCTAATGTCAGTTATACCGACCATGGCATGAGATTGTATGAGTATTGTATACCTCCTAATGTCAGTTATACCGACCATGGTATGAGATTGTATACCTCCTAATGTCAGTTATACCGACCATGGTATGAGATTGTATACCTCCTAATGTCAGTTATACCGACCATGGTATGAGATTGTATACCTCCTAATGTCAGTTATACCGACCATGGTATGAGATTGTATACCTCCTAATGTCAGTTATACCGACCATGGTATGAGATTGTATACCTCCTAATGTCAGTTATACCGACCATGGTATGAGATTGTATACCTCCTAATGTCAGTTATACCGACCATGGTATGAGATTGTATACCTCCTAATGTCAGTTATACCGACCATGGTATGAGATTGTATACCTCCTAATGTCAGTTATACCGACCATGGTATGAGATTGTATACCTCCTAATGTCAGTTATGCCGATCTTTAGGAGGTTACACTATGCCATATTTATGCGCACGTAGAAAGTCTTTAGTTGTATTGATCAAACAAGCTATAGCAATGAAGGGGCGTTCTTGATTTCCCACAGCTAAATCAGTGCCCATTAGAAAGACATGTCTAAGTAAGCAGCATATTGGCCATTCGTGTCTGGCCTTACAATAGATACATCTGGGTCTAATCCCACTGATTGTTATACCCACGTCTACAGAAGATCGGGAGCAGAGTTCACAGGACTTTCCCATAAGAATTTATCCCCACAGTTATTAGAACCATTCATACTGTATTCATGATAAACGGTCACTAAACTACATCGAAAAAGAAATACCGAAAAGATTAGTTGAGTTCTCTGGTACTTTTGTTTAACCGTAATTGTTTGTGAAATCCGGTTGACTCATCTAAGATGAGAACGCAAGCAATGTGAATTTGGGAAGTTGTTACAGACTGGTACGCATCCATTGCAGGGGGTGATACCATGGTGATGTTAAATATACAACATGCAAAGTGACAATAGTAGGCCTATCACGTAACTATACATACATCTTTCCTATTAAAGCTGTACTTTCTGTTTGTCCGTGTTTTTATGACTCAATAACCGCGAGGTATAGAACTATATATACAATATATACACAGTTCGAAAGGTATTGGTCAGGTGAGTGACATAGGCCTATTTAGGACCGGGTCCCGGGGTGGGGAGACCACGCCCATATTGAGTTTTCCTATGTTATAACAACCTGTAACCATCTCGGCCATCTATACGCGGTAAGACTGACCCTGGGATCGTGTGTATCCATATTCAGCCTACTTTCGGCAACTGCAGGGGGGAATTTCCATAAATCAATATCACGTGACTTCGTCAGCCAATCAGCTAAAGTCTACTAACTTATCCCCAACCATTTGCGTACACTTCGCCATCCATAAGATGGCTTGCGAATCGTGTGTCTCCATTATCGCGGAGCGATATCCGGTGTTTTACCGGATTCTGTTCGGCCTTCATCCGGCGGAGAACAGACTGGAGAAATCTGATAAATTACAGGTTTTCATACCACTTCTGAAACAGATATTGCCTGGGCTTACAAAACATATAGGTATGTGTAACTTTCGTATCATCCAAGAGGTGTGGTGGATCTGAAATTTTGAACAAGTAATTCATCACATGACTCGAAAATGGCGAGTTACGTTGGGGTTACGTCGGTAGACCTCAGCTGATTGGCTGACGAAGTCACGTGGTATTGATTTATGGAAATTCTCTCCTGCAGTTGCCGAAAGTAGGCTGAACATGGATACACACGATCCCAGGGTCAGTCTTACCGCGTATAGATGACCGAGATGGTTACAGGTTGATCCCCAACGTAACTCGCCATTTTCGAGTCATGTGATGAACTACTTGTTCAAAATTTCAGATCCACCACACCTCTTGAATGATACGAAAGTTATACATACCTATATATTTTGTAAGCCCAGGCAATATCTGTTTCAGAAGTGATATGAAAACCTGTAATTTATCAGATTTCTCGGGTCTGTTCTCCGCCGGATGAAGGCCGAACAGAATCCGGTAAAGTACTGGATATCGCTCCGCGATAATGGAGACACACGATTCGCAAGCCATCTTATGGATGGCGAAGTGTACGCAAATGATGTTATAAGTGTATAATCGGCATACACGATAAACAAAAAAAGGCAGTGGAAAACTTGGTGGTGTTTGTCGTACATTATTGCTTTAGACGGATAGGGATCAGAAGAGGGGAGTTAAGCCAAAGCCAAAATAAACGGATCACAACAGGCTGTATACCTGTCTTTGGGATTTAAAAAATATCACAAGTCTTTATTGAGTCAGAGCTATCTGGCTAGAGACAGTGTTTCTCTGACTGGGGGCACTATATGGCATGTTTATGATCGTGTTATTATCAGTGTTTCTCTGACTGGGGGCACTATATGGCATGTTTATGATCGTGTTATTATCAGTGTTTCTCTGACTGGGGGCACTATATGGCATGTTTATGATCGTGTTATTATCAGTGTTTCTCTGACTGGGGGCACTATATGGCATGTTTATGATCGTGTTATTATCAGTGTTTCTCTGACTGGGGGCACTATATGGCATGTTTATGATCGTGTTATTATCAGTGTTTCTCTGACTGGGGGCACTGTATGGCATGTTTATGATCGTGTTATTATCAGTGTTTCTCTGACTGGGGGCACTATATGGCATGTTTATGATCGTGTTATTATCAGTGTTTCTCTGACTGGAGACACTATATGGCATGTTTATGATCGTGTTATTATCAGTGTTTCTCTGACTGGAGACACTATATGGCATGTTTATGATCGTGTTATTATCAGTGTTTCTCTGACTGGGGGCACTATATGGCATGTTTATGATCGTGTTATTATCAGTGTTTCTCTGACTGGAGACACTATATGGCATGTTTATGATCGTGTTATTATCAGTGTTTCTCTGACTGGAGACACTATATGGCATGTTTATGATCGTGTTATTATCAGTGTTTCTCTGACTGGAGGCACTATATGGCATGTTTATGATCGTGTTATTATCAGTGTTTCTCTGACTGGGGGCACTATATGGCATGTTTATGATCGTGTTATTATCAGTGTTTCTCTGACTGGAGACACTATATGGCATGTTTATGATCGTGTTATTATCAGTGTTTCTCTGACTGGGGGCACTATATGGCATGTTTATGATCGTGTTATTATCAGTGTTTCTCTGACTGGGGGCACTATATGGCATGTTTATGATCGTGTTATTATCAGTGTTTCTCTGACTGGGGGCACTATATGGCATGTTTATGATCGTGTTATTATCAGTGTTTCTCTGACTGGGGGCACTATATGGCATGTTTATGATCGTGTTATTATCAGTGTTTCTCTGACTGGGGGCACTATATGGCATGTTTATGATCGTGTTATTATCAGTGTTTCTCTGACTGGGGGCACTATATGGCATGTTTATGATCGTGTTATTATCAGTGTTTCTCTGACTGGAGACACTATATGGCATGTTTATGATCGTGTTATTATCAGTGTTTCTCTGACTGGAGACACTATATGGCATGTTTATGATCGTGTTATTATCAGTGTTTCTCTGACTGGGGGCACTATATGGCATGTTTATGATCGTGTTATTATCAGTGTTTCTCTGACTGGGGGCACTGTATGGCATGTTTATGATCGTGTTATTATCAGTGTTTCGCTGACTGGGGGCACTATATGGCATGTTTATGATCGTGTTATTATCAGTGTTTCTCTGACTGGAGACACTATATGGCATGTTTATGATCGTGTTATTATCAGTGTTTCTCTGACTGGAGATGTTTATGATCGTGTTATTATCAGTGTTTCTCTGACTGGAGACACTATATGGCATGTTTATGATCGTGTTATTATCAGTGTTTCTCTGACTGGAGGCACTATATGGCATGTTTATGATCGTGTTATTATCAGTGTTTCTCTGACTGGGGGCACTATATGGCATGTTTATGATCGTGTTATTATCAGTGTTTCTCTGACTGGAGACACTATATGGCATGTTTATGATCGTGTTATTATCAGTGTTTCTCTGACTGGGGGCACTATATGGCATGTTTATGATCGTGTTATTATCAGTGTTTCTCTGACTGGAGACACTATATGGCATGTTTATGATCGTGTTATTATCAGTGTTTCTCTGACTGGAGACACTATATGGCATGTTTATGATCGTGTTATTATCAGTGTTTCTCTGACTGGAGACACTATATGGCATGTTTATGATCGTGTTATTATCAGTGTTTCTCTGACTGGGGGCACTATATGGCATGTTTATGATCGTGTTATTATCAGTGTTTCTCTGACTGGAGACACTATATGGCATGTTTATGATCGTGTTATTATCAGTGTTTCTCTGACTGGAGACACTATATGGCATGTTTATGATCGTGTTATTATCAGTGTTTCTCTGACTGGAACACTATATGGCATGTTATGATCGTGTTATTATCAGTGTTTCTCTGACTGGGGCACTATGGCATGTTATGATCGTGTTATTATCAGTGTTTCTCTGACTGGAACACTATATGGCATATTTATGATCGTGTTATTATCAGTGTTTCCTGACTGGGGCACTATATGGCATGTTTATGATCGTGTTATTATCAGTGTTTCTCTGACTGGGGGCACTATATGGCATGTTTATGATCGTGTTATTATCAGTGTTTCTCTGACTGGAGACACTATATGGCATGTTTATGATCGTGTTATTATCAGTGTTTCTCTGACTGGGGGCACTATATGGCATGTTTATGATCGTGTTATTATCAGTGTTTCTCTGACTGGAGACACTATATGGCATGTTTATGATCGTGTTATTATCAGTGTTTCTCTGACTGGGGGCACTATATGGCATGTTTATGATCGTGTTATTATCAGTGTTTCTCTGACTGGAGACACTATATGGCATGTTTATGATCGTGTTATTATCAGTGTTTCTCTGACTGGAGACACTATATGGCATGTTTATGATCGTGTTATTATCAGTGTTTCTCTGACTGGGGGCACTATATGGCATGTTTATGATCGTGTTATTGTAATCCAAATCATCAGATCCTGCATTCCGTAAAATATTACCGTATTTATCTGCAATTAGTTGGTAGACTTATACCTTAAACTACCAAAGTATTCCCAAGTGTATCTATAATGTACTATATCATCTCTCTTCTATATATTTCAATCTGCAAAGCATGTATGTGTTAATTTTTATAATAAAAGTCTCATCGAATTGAAACAGGTGACAAATGATTCCATCTCGCAACCCTCTCCATCACCCATTCCTAACTCAGGAACCACTGTGCTTACAGTCACGATTCATATCTCATCGAACAGCTCTCACAAATGGAAGCGCCATTAAGTCTTTGGTGCTGGAAAAGTGCAGAGATACCATTACAGAGATGGAAATGTATTTCCACACGTAAAGCCTGAAATTTACTGAAAATTTTATCTTTTATCCTGCCTCCTGTACTTCCAAAATTGTAAATATTAAATCGGTGATTGTTATTCATATATATGAATTACAATGTGACCTACATGCCGGCGTGGCGGGCAATTTCATCGCTAGTGTATATAACTAATTAAAATATAACAATAGCCTAATTGGCACTACGGGCAACGTCATTAAAATGCTCCGTCATTGTGTAGTGTTCGACTTGGGTTTGCGAAGGTCGAAAATATGGAATGTTCAATAAATACTCCAGGTTTGCTTTTTTGAAACTCCGGGAGACCAACAAGCACGCGTATCATCCATTTTATTCTTATTCTCAACAAACACACTGAATTAGAACCAGCAGTTCGCCTGCCGAGAGGCACGTATAGATGACTTCCTAGCGCAGAAAACAAATACAGGCTCAACTTTTTTTTTACACATTCGTTCCCTTAATATTTAGCTCCCCTGGGAATAGAACAAAGACATGGGAAAGTATTTAAGCGTATTCTTTGGCCAAATTCTATTGTTTCAAGGCTCTGAAACGACTGTTGTTAATTTATTGTGGAGAACAAAAGCTTCTTATAAAATTCCTAGACCAATGCATTTACAATTTTGTTTTCATACGAAAAAGACCAGATTTTTTGCCAAGCTTTCTGCACATGACTAACGGACTTCAAATAGTTTTTGGTTGCTTGGCATTCTATAGTTTCCACATGGTTTGATATGTACAAGTTTCCTAACGGGTTCAAATTCCGAACAGTTGTTGTTAGCTAATGTTATCTTGGTGCCAAATTACGATACTAGACGGCATGACGTTGTTTGATATTTTGTATGATATACCGTATCGTATTAGTCAGGTTTTTTTTAGTTATAAAATTTGGGAATAACCATGCATGTTAATAACCATGTCTCGCACAGAACAAAATATTCTGTTAGTATAACCAAATGTGTCTTTGAGTGCAGATATTTTGTTCAACCCGGTTTAATGATAAATAATTATGCAGTTTTGCATTGATAAATTCTATATACCTGCCTTGAAATCAAGCCATTATCATTGATTTGTCGCATGAAGTAAATATTTTTAGTATACATGTAATATCGCATCTGCCCTTCAATGAGTAGGAGACGTTCGGACGAGACCGTCAAGTCCGTCAATTTTCATAATGCCTAATGATATACAGCTGGCTCAACCGGGAGTCATTTACACCTTGTCTTAACTGTAAACATTCCTTGACTGTAAGCAAGTTTAACTATCCGCCTATATGATGTGTAGATGTATTGGAGAATAAAGTCCTGACAAACATTCTGACATCTGTCAGCGGACGATACCTCTCGCGTCCGCAAGTCTCGCCGGACTGTCTTTACGTGAGACGTTAACGTAATTAGATTGCCAATTTTGCGCAAAGGCGACGACAAAAACGCTTAACTGTTAAAGTAATTGGGTGATAAAACGGCTGCAATTGAGAGCAGGTGATTACATAGGTGAAATGAGTAAGGGCGCTAAACAGTAGCAATTAGGCAGTGATATGGGAGATCGGTAAATCACTTTCTTGAAAATTAAGGACCTTTCGAAGCTGTTACATGAAATATGAGCTCAATGTTATAAATCAAGTAAAATTGGAAGGTGGGTTAATATTTAATATAATTAATGAAGACTTGAACGCATCGTTACCCATCCATATTTTGAACAAAAAGTCATATATATATATATTTGTCTTGTTGATGAATATTTATATTTCACAAGAACAAGATTTATATAGTTGCATTTATTTAGCAAAATCTGTAATAGATCGTTGATCGAGAATCTCGTTGCACATTATCACCGATAACGAACTATTTGGCAATAAAATCATACAATAAAAGTAATTTCCAACCTTTATAAGACAGTATTTTCATTACCCTCTCTTAAGCCCAACGCACACAGCGAACATTGTGGGGTTTTTTAACGAAAACAGTATTCCGAGCTGTTTTTGTCTACTGTGTGCCAAAAAACAGAAAATATCTGTTCGGAATAAATGTTCGTGAAATCAAACTCGTTTGATTATGCGAACAAATTTTTCCCTGGAACAAGTTTTTGACGTCTGTGCGCGATGACTGTAAACATCTCGGGACATCTTCCCACTATTACCCAATCAACTGGCGAGCCGCGGCAATGTCAAAGGATTGAACCCGAGGCTACGTCTACTCGTGGCGCTGGCAGTTTGTTTCGAGATGAAATGGTAATTCGCTCGGTGCGGGGAACAGATGAAATGTTCGCTGTGCGCGGGGAACAGAAACAAAAACAGGCAAAAACAAGAAACAATGTTATTGTTTTAATATAAAATGTTCGCTGTGTACGTTGGGCTTTAGCATAGCACAGTTTCTAGTGCTGAGAATTGGTGGAGTCTCATGCGGGATTCGAACCAGCGACCACCAGAGTCACGGCATACAATCGAAAGTTAACCTATAGGGGTACTCACTCGCTCCTGGAGGTATAAGGGTTATCTCAGAGTGAGAATGAAAGGTTCCGCTCTCAATTCGTATATTTTTTTTTTGTGGCGTACATATCTTCAGTTTCCTTTCTTTTCTTCATCGCACAGAATAACCCAATAACCATAGAACACATCCGAAGCGTGCGATTGTTAATACCGGAACAGATGCAGAAAAAAGATGCTGCGCTGTTGTATATCGATTTCTGATATCATGTATATCTGTTTAATTGTAATTTGCTGTATGTTTATCCCTCTAGATGCACCATAGATATGGCAGGTAGTCTAATCGCCTAATGTAAAATAGTTCACCACTTTTTAGTTGAATTTTGACGAACTTTCACCTAAAACACACGTGTACAGGTTGTGAGGAGCAGTAACTTTGTCACTTTATTTTCTTAAATGACGAAATTATGATTTATACGAGTATGATTCTTGTGTGGTTATAACCATCAACATATAATGTTCCGTAAAATGTAGTTTATTATAAAATAATAGTTTGAGACTTTATCCAGGAATCACAAAGCGGTCAGGTAGACAGATGACTCGGAGTGGAGCCTTTTATACCTCCAAGAGCGAGCGAGTACCCCTAGAGGTGCACTATTGATTGTATGCCGTAAGAGCACAGTGGCTTGGGTAGCAGTGGGTGTCTTTGTCGATGTTGTTGTTCTTGTGATTATATATATATTTTTTTTTCAAGAATATAATTATTTCTCACCTTTCCATACACCACAATGACAGTGAATGTCATAAAACTGCTTTCTATACGACCTACATCGATCTACATATCCCTCCTCTACTAGATGTGCATCTAAATGACAAGTGACGCAACTATATTTAATGTTAAAGCCGTATACCGACTTTCGCCAAGAATCCCGGTACACGGGGGAATTCGAGTATCTGCAGACAACCAACAGTAAATAGACGAGCGGGGGTGGACTATGATAAAAACTCAACGGGCGTGGAGAATGCCATGAGGTAAATAATTATATTCTTGAAAGAAAAAGAATATATAATCACAACAACAACAACATCGACGAAGACACCCACTGCTACCCAAGCCACTGTACGTAAGAGTAAGGCACCTAACCGCCTGCACTATATGTCGGGATCTAAATTTGCAGCACTCGAAACTGTGCTATACAAAGGGAGTACAATCCCAAAATAATGAAAATACTGTTATACGATCACTTTCTAAATGACAAAAAATATCTGCTTATGTATTCAGCTATGGTACCTATGTTATACGGTCATCAGAGGGTTACTGCATGTTCGCTTTCGAGACCACCGGTTTGCTACCTTCTATTTTTATGGGAGGCCCGTTGGTCGATTACTTTAGATCGCCGACATATAGTTCTGGCGGTTGGGTCCCTGATTTGAACCCCACATTGGATTCAATCAATCCTCTGCACTAGAAACTGTGCTATACTAAGAGAGTGTAATCCCAACATAATGAAAATACTCTTATACGATCACTTTCTAAATGACAAAAAATATATTCGTATTTATAAGAAAGTCTTGCCCCTTCGGTCTATCCAGGAACGGTTAACGTTGATTCAGAGATGTTCACTGTATAACTTTGACCCTATATGTGCTACTTTGAGTGTATCACAACATGATACAAAAAGTGTCGCAATTTTCCGAGTACACTGTCATGGTCGCCATTTTGGATTTACCCATGATCCTTTGCTCTAGGGTCGTTAGTAGTAATAAAAACGCATCTCGCGCGTATTTAGTGACAGATAACTCTTGCTTGCTCCTTGATCAATGCTCGTCGAGATGCGTTTCAGGCATTTCCACTTCCGGTAAGAGGTTAAGTCGAGACGCCCAGGTCAAAGAGGCAAGCAAGAGTTATCTGCCCAAAAATACGTGCCGAGTTGCGTTTTTATTATAATAGTAAGAAAAAACTCATGTCTCGCGTATTTAGGGGCAGATACATGTAACTCTCGCTTGCCCCTTGATCAATGCGCGCCGAGATACGTTTCAGTCATTTCAGTGTTATTCAATGACCTTTTGTGACGTCACCTTCGATAAGAGGTCAAGTCGGCCATGGTCCATATTAAAATTGCGGCGCTCAAATGACATGCTTGTCAGTTTACGGTACTCGTGGACTTTCTGGTGGATCTTGTCAGAATCTTTACCTCAAGGGTCCAAGGGCGTCCTCTGTTGTCTCTCTCTCTCTCGGTACCATAACGGTGTTCGGTTGGTACCCTTATACGATTTTGTTGAAACAATATTAATCCAACTGATTTCAAGTAGTAGCAATTGTTTTCATCGCAGTGCACTGAAGTGAGCAAACTGAGAGCAGCCAAAGTATCTCAAGAGTACAGTATCTCACCTAAAAAATGCAGGTCTGTATACTCCGAACGGCTTTGTTAGACGAACCTTGGTTAGAGATGAGGCATAATCTATAGTCATGGTTCGTCTGTCAAAGTCGTCCCATGGCAGATAACGAAGACCATTCGTACTATTTCATTGGGTGCCATTTGAAGTTCGAAATGTGTCACAGAAAAGCGTTAACCAACACAACCACCATATCAGGAGGATTGACCTAGCTACTTGAGGATCATGTCACCCCCCACACACAATGGGCGGGTAGGTTCTGATTGGTTCGTCTCTTGTTGTTAGGTGAAATCAACATCGGATTTTGAACACTGAAGGTTGTCATCAAGGCAAGTTCGAAGTGGAAACGTAGAAATTCGCTTGGTGTAATGAAGATACTCCCACTCAAGTTTGAGTTGATAATTCCTTGAAATTGAGTTGAGTTTATTCCACTCAAGTTGAGTGAAGTTTATTTTCACTCAACTTGATTGAAACACACTCAACTTGAGTGTAGATTTTCACTCCATTTCTGAGTTAGGTCAATTTTCACTCTTACTTGAGTGAAATTTCACACTCAAGTATTTTTAGATAGTACGAATGCGGAATATTTCTTAAATTACATTTATATTTACACTTCCTCATCATGAAGACATTACCTTGGGAAAACGGGGAAGTTTCGACTTTTCATTATAGAAAACATCTGTATTTGTGCCAAGACATTAAAATTGTTAGAAATCTGGTTCCAGCGAAATCCAGCACATGTCACCCTGTCGCCATAATCAATTCAAAGAATTTGAATGGTTAGTACGGTACCGTAGTATAAATTGGACTTATTTCCAGAATGCTCGTGCTCGCCAGTGGCTATTGTTTGGATTTTTATACACGGTAGCGGGAAATTCTGACAGATATCCTGAGATAAACTATGTTTGGGTAAAATTAAGGCGCTCATGACAGAAATGACAACAGGTGTGAACAACGTGTGTTAACATAATCATAACAAACTTGATGGGAACCATGGGCATAAGGCGGCTCGAGGAATAGAAGCCAAATAGAATACTTGCGGACGATATTACTGAGGGAAGCCCGCTTAACCCTTTCTGTACCGTACCGGTACTTAACTACCGATAGAAATATAATCACTGATTGCCTGTTTGATTGATTGAAATTGTAGTTTAAGAGCCGCTTCCCATTCGGATTTCGCGGCCCATCAACTCAATGTTTTATTTGACTTTCGCGGTACATTACTTTGTTTATTGAATATCTTTTCCAGTGCTAAGTAAATAAATAAATAAATAAATAAATAGGTAAATAATAAATAACAATGAGAGATTAGTAGGAGATATAAATAGAGGTAAATAAGAATCGCTATATGTACAAGTTCGTAAGTCTCTTTCTGGGTTTTTTTTGTAAGTTTTTCTGGTAATTGTGAGTTCACTGTAATCGCGTGTATGATTCCTTTGTCTTGGTACCCCTTTGTACACACAAAGCCGTCCAGAAAAAACTGGGAGAACCATGGGCGACTTCAGGATTTTTCTGATCGACTTTTCTAGCGGCGCTCATGGGAACGGGTGGGTTCTTCCAGAAATCTGTGCCTGTAACAATTGCTTGGAGTGTGTATTGGGGCACAGGACGGCAGGTCTACGTCCTATATTGCGTGAAAGTCAAAGGAACATATTCTGTGTTAAGGTGTCTGTTCGGTGTCATCTATGGGGTAGCGTGTCGGTGTGGTCTAGGATGTGGTGTTCTGTTTCTGGACGTTTCTTGTTGTGCGGCGATGTTGGCATTCTTGTGATTGTCATCCGTCTTCTGTTTTTACTCTTGTCCACCATGGTGCTGTTTTATAATATTTGTCGTCATCGGTGTTCTGTTTTAATGCTGGCCTTCCTCGTCTGTGTTCTTCAGTGTTCTGTGCCTGTATTACAAAGAATAGAAGAGTTTGTAGTTTTTTGTTTTCTGGTGTTATATTTTGCCACTATCGTGATCTAAGTCACACAATAACAATAACTAATTAGGTACTAAATATTATAAATAACAATATTATTATAATTAAGGCCAAATGTGAATGCTTGATATAACCTCCAGTCTTCTGCCCCTGCTAGAAAACCGGGCTGTTTGCCGTCATTGGAATACAAAAATAAATAGATATATTCCTGTCGGAAGAATAGCTTCATAGCTAATGTTATTTATTTTCCATGTAAATTCTTTTATCTCGTATCTAATACTTTCATCGTACTCTATCTTGTTAGAAAGCCTGGAGTACCCGCTTTGAAACTGTGTGAACCTATATCTTCAGGTTCGTGACAGTGTTGATTCCAGCTTGGAACTGTTGAAAATGCCGGTACAGAGGGAGTTAAACTGTCCTTTCGAGTTGATAATTTTCATAATTCTTTTTTGTGCAAAATTCAACAGGGAAAGGAGAAATGCATGCTATGAAATAAACTTGTTCCGTCATCGAGGACGCAGGATAATCATACGAATCACGAGAAGCGACTTATTGCTTTCTTCCGGTGGGGGATAAACAAGTGGGAGGACTGTGCAAGTTGTTATGATGCCGGAAGGAGAAATGGGCTTTTGTTTAAGTATACGGTACGAAGACATATGTAGAACCTAGATCGGTCTCTGAGATCGTAAATTAGATTGCAGCTTATGGTAAAGCATAATAAATGACATCCGCACGTGCCCGGTTAAATATCGCGAGGTAGTTACCCGGAAATTTTTAGTTTTAGTAGCACCGAACATCTGTGGGTTTTTTCCTGTGGGAAATTTCAGTCGAAATTTTATAGTCAAGAGAATTGCCAAAATTTGAATCGGTGTACGACTGAGAAGTGAAGATCGAGGTCACTGAAGAGAAAATCTCTTTGATTTCGGCGCAGGTGACCACGGCCGTCACAACAACATTCGAACTTCTCGGCTATCGACATCTATATGCATAATAACTCATGGAAAAGACAGTCTCCTGTATTCATATGTCGGGACAAACGGGCCCAGGCAAATCGGTCGAGATTTGGTTTGACTGAGATCACACAGAGGACACGAATACCTGTAGGCCTACTCATATCTAGAGATCAATGACCGGTGACAAACGGGCATACATGACCACAGGGGTCCAAGGGGGAACAAGAGGGTGGGAGATGTAGACTGGGTGCAGTGAGTCTATATTACCAATAAAAAGACTCACATATACTCGAGCTGAGCACGCAAAAGTTGTATGACGATCATTTTGATCATTGAAAGGACGATGAAATGAAGTCTGGAGAAGTTATCGACGAAATCTCGACATTGTACTATAAAATTTGAATAATGACGTTGATGCAACGTGATTGTTATCGTCATCGAGGTTGTCAACTCAAAAACCTCAACATCAACATTGTTATGACGTAGGTGTAATTTCATCTGGCGAACGGCTCGAGTCGTCAATACATCCATGCTTTAGTTCATTGGTCAATACATGACATGGCTTCATCTTTAAAAAAAAACTCTTTTGGCATGCTTGCTTAGAATATATCCTGACACTTTTCGGTGTCGTAGCATCTGCTCCAGTCCCGCCATAGACTCTTACAGATGGAAGTCATTGTGGCTGACACGATAATTCCAAACAACAATTGAGAGTTTCCTTAAAAGCCCAGTGTTCCAGCTTCTAGTCTGAAGTTTATTCTGTCCCCCCAGACACCAAACATGGTCAGACTTTATTTGGACAACTCAAGGATCAATGTGGTTGCAATCAGTCTGTAGTCAACGCGAACCCGTCTCCGGTCTAGAAAAGCCTAATCTCTGGACCCCCCTTTAGCTACTGACCATTCCTCGACATACAGTCGCATATATGAAGACATATAAATTCCTATCTGGATGGCACGTTTATCCTCCAAACGGCATAAGAAAATTGATAAATGCCCAGAAAAATACTATTATAGACTAATATATCTGAACCAGGTATGATTATTTAAGAGTCAAATGTCATGAAATACCGTTACTAGCATTTTCTCATGATATTTCATAGTAAATGTGTTTTACAGATGTATTTTGGTGATACCATGTCTTCTGAATGACTTATTAGCGAGTTGATCGATTATTTAAGAGACATATATCATGAAATACCGGTACCAACATTTTCTCGTGATATTTCATAGTAAATGTATACTTTACAGTTGTATTTTGGTGAAACCATGTCTTCTGAAGACATGGGAGAGTCGATCGATTTTAAACTTAAGAGTTGGCTTGGCATGACGAAGAGATGGCTGGTATTTGATTGGTTGGTTGGTTGGTTTGATTGGGCACTCCATCGTATTACAATGGGCACAGGTCATACAGAGTATGCCGTGCAACCCGTTCCCCCACACCGCCCTACACATGCTGCCTCCTACCAATGACGCATAGCCATCGGTAATTCCCCATTATATCTTCTTTACATCTGTATCCATATCATCTAATGTTGATCAGGTCCCATACATAGTATGCCGTGCAACGCGTTCCCCCACACCGCCCTACAAAAGCTCCCTCATACCAATGACGCATAGCCATCGGTAATTCCCCATTATATCTTCTTTACAGATATATCCATATCATCTAACTTTGATCAGTCTTCCCTCTATTTCTCTTAACCATCTCTATATATTCACCAGTTATTTCACCGATTACAGCGTCTCTTGAACATTCTGTATATAGACTGCTAAGTATCAGCGTAACAGAAGTTCCGACTGGCTGATGCCGATATTTTATGCGCGAATCAGCGCTTTCTATCGAATGCAGTCATTGGTGGAAGACAAGGTATGTGATTAGAAATTAAACTATGAAGACGATTGGGCTCTTTGTGATCCCGCAAAGAGCCGCTCCGATTAAAAACAGTCTTGCTTGTGCCGTAGCAAACTGCCGCTTGCAAGAGAGACGAATGTATATTAAATTATTCATTGTGCCGTTGCATTCCGCCGTGCAGAGAAATTTTATTGGCTTTTATTCTGCTGCCGCGCTGTAAAGATGATGCTTGTCCACTGTGTCGCTGTATTCTGTCGTTGAAAGAAAACGTGCTATTTCTGCCTCCTCACTAGCGTTGCACGGCATACTCTGTATGGGACCTGATCAACATTAGATGATATGGATACAGATGTAAAGAAGATATAATGGGGAATTACCGATGGCTATGCGTCATTGGTAGGAGCGAGCATTTGTAGGGCGGTGTGGGGGAACGGGTTGCACGGCATACTCTGTATGACCTGTGCCCATTGTAATACGATGGAGTGCCCAATCAAACCAACCAACCAACCAACTAGAATGCTCGGCACCCTGTACCGTACAGAGGGAGGTAACTCACCGGGCGACGCCAGGATTTGTTGAGAGGGAGTCATTTCCTATGCTTACTTATTAGAGCGTCCTGTGATGTCCAACATAGGAAAATAACTTATGGTTGGCGCTGAACGACTCCCCCTAGCGACGCCCTTACTCTACCAGGGTATCTTAGACCTAGCATACCGCACCCACAATATCCTATGGAGCATGCCATAAAGAAGAGTCTCTCACCCCTGTTGTTTTCAGTAGAGCGCTCTTCTTTCGGTTGCGCCTGCGCAGTTCACCCATCGGAGCCCGATCGCTGGTTCTCACATCCGAGCGACTCTGTACCGAGCGTAGAACCATGCCCTCCCCGATGGACTAGTTATATAATCACCACACTCCCTGGATATGTAGGCATGCCGCCAGTCCGCATCCAAACATGCCCTTTCGCTCCTGGGTGCGCATGCGCGCCATGACCTCATGCCTTTGTCAGAACCCCAGTCTTAATCTACACCATGCACGAGAGATTCAAAACGACACCAAGCACGACACATTTGGAGCAAGGATGGCCCACAGATCGTCCGAATCTCTCATGATTTTTTGTAATCTACACCATGCATGAGAGCTTCAAAACGACACCAAGCACGACACATTTGGAAGCAAGGATGACCCACAGGTCGTCCAAATCTCTCATGGTCCATCTCTCTGCACTACTCCTCGGCTGCAAATGTGTATCATGACGTGATACCTTGGACAACACCGCCGACTTATTCTACACTAACAGCGCTTCAATACGACACCATGTATGCTACAGTTGGACCAAGGATTGTGCATAGATCGCCCAAACACTCCCATGCGCCATCTCTCTGTACTCTGTACTACTCTTCATACTGCGGACAACACCGCCATCTTATTCTATACTAAGAGCGCTTCAATACCACACCATTCATGCCACAGTCTGAACAGGGATGGCCCGGAGATCGTCCGAACACGCGCATCCGAGCCGTTTCTCTACTACTCTCCGAGTGCTCATACACACCATGACGTCTTCAGTCAACGTTACACTACGACCCTGAGACCCTCTCGTCTTACTCTACAGCGTGACCTCAGTACACTTCCCACAACTCATATCCACCCCTATGGGCCAGTGTATAACAAGGTTGATGGTAGGCGCCTAGTCCGAAGTTCGCACCCAAGCGTAACTGCGGATTCTCTACTGCTGATGACGTCAGCTTCACGGGATTTCTACACCCCTATCCAAGGTCCACGGTCAAAGGTCAACCCACCAGACTTCCACCAGATTTCCACCACCTCACCCTCAAAATGCTAAGAGATTAGGGTTCATACTACTACTCACAGCCTCTTGTACCAAAATAAATTCCGATCGCAATACTCAAGTTTCGAGATGATGAAAACTCTCCATCGCGATATGAAGGCACAAATAGGTGTCTCACGTGATCTATGGTAGGGCCAGACTCAACCAGCTCATCGGAGCATAATCATATTCGAGTGAGCCTGTGCAACGCATCTTCACAAATCCAGGTAAATCCTAAATCCTCGCAGAGGGTTTACCTGGACATTTTTGGTGATTCGAATGAGTTCTTCAGTCGATGCCTCTGTTATACAATCTTGTACATTTCATCCCCCGCGCTTGAATTAGCATGTCGGTATCCCAAGCCTGCGGTTTTTGCTTTGACTTCCGACGTCGAATTTAGCTTGACATCAAAGCAGTTTGGCCCGCGATAAAATTCAAACCTGTCACACCTCATACCTCACAGCGGATTGGCCTAATCATTCATCATTGTGAAAGTATAGTACGCAACATAAAGTTTATAAACGAAAGAGAAAGGCACACTGGTCCAAATCCATTACAATTCTGCTACTGAATTAAAATCACTAATGCGAGATCATACATTTTCATATATATAGACTGGCAATTTGGACCTGCCTACCAAAACCTCTGTGCATGGACTAAATTAATCTCCCATGCAGAAGAGCTCCAATTTTTTTGGCACTGCACTCTAACTCAAAACATGCATATTGGCGTCGGTTGTAAGTACCCAACCTGGCCAAATGTCTACCCCACCTCCGGAATGACACAGAATTGAGAGTTGATGCTCCGTGACTTTATAGCTTATCATGTTGGGGTAAGTTTAAGCCTATTTGCATAACCCCAGAACAGAGGATCATGAATAAATTCAAAATGGCGACTATGTGGGGTAGCAGAAAAGTTATGTTTTCGCCACTATTCTTCAAAACGTTTGTTTTTCTGCGATTAAAAGTGGGCAAAAACTATTTCAATTCACATCAGATTATTGTTTATTAATTAATCACTCAGTTTTTCCGAAGAAATCACATAACCTGGATATTTCCCTTTTCAGTCCCAAGCGCAACTGTACAGTCTTCTCACTCTATATCTTATAGTAGATATATCTAATATTTAACAAAAGGATATGGTACGGTGACACCATCAGGCACCCCATCCCATTTTCTACGTCTTCCATCATTCAAGACGATGTCTCGGGCCCCTGTGGTTGTTATATACCGATACTTGATAGACAGCAGTCCGTGTTATCCGAACATTGAGCGACTGGGGTCTAAGAGAGCAGACTATCCACTTCACTTGTTAGATGGCCTCCATGTGGTTTCTAATATGTCTGACTATATGTGATTTGAGGCCGATAGAACGGCGGCCATGACGTCTGACCGGGAGATGAACAATTATCACTAGACAGTCCTTTCATCTGTTGTCGTCATACACGCTCGTCTCTCAAGTTCACCATTTTTCACGTCGCTGAGACAGTATGAGATAACTTTTTATATACCCCAAAAAACAGATTTTCTGTCAAATATGTTTAAGTAGACATATTAAGAATAATCTAAAGTGTTAACACGGTTTGAATGTGTATGACCTTAAGGAGGTAGGGGGTCAGAGCTGTGCTGCGGGATAAGAGATACAAATTTATAACATATGTTACTGTTACGTTATCAGACCGACCACTGGGTTTTTTTTAGTTTTTTTACATATGACTCGCATATATAGTGTGAAAAGTTTAAGCTTCTATGGTCCCAAGAATATCGAATAGATTGTCTCTAACTTGATTATACTTTTGAAACATACGATGGTTCTATTATATAGTAGCGAACAACTGTCATACATGTGTTTCCTTTGTTAAATACAAACATGGGGGCGGGGTATTTTAAGGACCATCATGATTACATTTGTCATAATTATGACAACTTCAGGTCGAAATAGTCCAGTTATCTCTGATTAATAATATTTCCTAGTCTAAAGAGATAGGAAAAAGAGTAGATGAAAAGGAACCGCTGTGAGTCACGCCTCAATGAACCTGTCGGTGCTATCGGTGCAGCTCTATTGTAATGTCAAAGGATTAACTTGAATGCTGTGCAAGTGGTGAATTAGAGCGTAACCATGGTAACAGACCGGTGTTAAAACTGAACAAAAGTATAGTCCGTTAGGATTTATCGGGGGTGGGGAGGGGGGGAGAGGATAGGACTGGTGCAAACACATCATCCGAACGCATGATACGATCATACGTCCTGTATGTAGCCATGCGGTAAGGTGTGATATCGGAGTATATATATATATTGATACGATCATACGTCCTGTATGTAGCCATGCGGTAAGGTGTGATATCGGAGTATATATATATATTGATACGATCATACGTCCTGTATGTAGCCATGCGGTAAGGTGTGATATCGGAGTATATATATATATTGATACGATCATACGTCCTGTATGTAGCCATGCGGTAAGGTGTGATATCGGAGTATATATATATATTGATACGATCATACGTCCTGTATGTAGCCATGCGGTAAGGTGTGATATCGGAGTATATATATATATTGATACGATCATACGTCCTGTATGTAGCCATGCGGTAAGGTGTGATATCGGAGTATATATATATATTGATACGATCATACGTCCTGTATGTAGCCATGCGGTAAGGTGTGATATCGGAGTATATATATATATTGATACGATCATACGTCCTGTATGTAGCCATGCGGTAAGGTGTGATATCGGAGTATATATATATATTGATACGATCATACGTCCTGTATGTAGCCATGCGGTAAGGTGTGATATCGGAGTATATATATATATTGATACGATCATACGTCCTGTATGTAGCCATGCGGTAAGGTGTGATATCGGAGTATATATATATATTGATACGATCATACGTCCTGTATGTAGCCATGCGGTAAGGTGTGATATCGGAGTATATATATGTATTGATACGATCATACGTCCTGTATGTAGCCATGCGGTAAGGTGTGATATCGGAGTATATATATATATTGATACGATCATACGTCCTGTATGTAGCCATGCGGTAAGGTGTGATATCGGAGTATATATATATATTGATACGATCATACGTCCTGTATGTAGCCATGCGGTAAGGTGTGATATCGGAGTATATATATATATTGATACGATCATACGTCCTGTATGTAGCCATGCGGTAAGGTGTGATATCGGAGTATATATATATATTGATACGATCATACGTCCTGTATGTAGCCATGCGGTAAGGTGTGATATCGGAGTATATATATATATTGATACGATCATACGTCCTGTATGTAGCCATGCGGTAAGGTGTGATATCGGAGTATATATATATATTGATACGATCATACGTCCTGTATGTAGCCATGCGGTAAGGTGTGATATCGGAGTATATATATATATTGATACGATCATACGTCCTGTATGTAGCCAGGCGGTAAGGTGTGATATCGGAGTATATATATATATTGATACGATCATACGTCCTGTATGTAGCCATGCGGTAAGGTGTGATATCGGAGTATATACATATATTGATACGATCATACGTCCTGTATGTAGCCATGCGGTAAGGTGTGATATCGGAGTATATACATATATTGATACGATCATACGTCCTGTATGTAGCCATGCGGTAAGGTGTGATATCGGAGTATATATATATATTGATACGATCATACGTCCTGTATGTAGCCATGCGGTAAGGTGTGATATCGGAGTATATATATATATTGATACGATCATACGTCCTGTATGTAGCCATGCGGTAAGGTGTGATATCGGAGTATATATATATATTGATACGATCATACGTCCTGTATGTAGCCATGTGGTAAGGTGTGATATCGGAGTATATATATATATTGATACGATCATACGTCCTGTATGTAGCCATGCGGTAAGGTGTGATATCGGAGTATATATGTATATTGATACGATCATACGTCCTGTATGTAGCCATGCGGTAAGGTGTGATATCGGAGTATATATATATATTGATACGATCATACGTCCTGTATGTAGCCATGCGGTAAGGTGTGATATCGGAGTATATATATGTATTGATACGATCATACGTCCTGTATGTAGCCATGCGGTAAGGTGTGATATCGGAGTATATATATATATTGATACGATCATACGTCCTGTATGTAGCCATGCGGTAAGGTGTGATATCGGAGTATATATATATATTGATACGATCATACGTCTGTATGTAGCCATGCGGTAAGGTGTGATATCGGAGTATATATATATATTGATACGATCATACGTCCTGTATCTTGGCCATGCGGTAAGGAGTGTGATATCGGAGTATATATATATATTGATACGATCATACGTCCTGTATGTAGCCATGCGGTAGTGTGATATCGGAGTATATATATATATATTGATACGATCATACGTCCTGTACTATGTAGCCATGCGGTAAGGTGTGATATCGGAGTATATATATATGATACGATCATACGTCCTGTATGTAGCCATGCGGTAAGGTGTGATATCGGAGTATATATATATATTGATACGATCATACGTCCTGTATGTAGCCATGCGGTAAGGTGTGATATCGGAGTATATATATATATTGATACGATCATACGTCCTGTATGTAGCCAGGCGGTAAGGTGTGATATCGGAGTATATATATATATTGATACGATCATACGTCCTGTATGTAGCCATGCGGTAAGGTGTGATATCGGAGTATATACATATATTGATACGATCATACGTCCTGTATGTAGCCATGCGGTAAGGTGTGATATCGGAGTATATACATATATTGATACGATCATACGTCCTGTATGTAGCCATGCGGTAAGGTGTGATATCGGAGTATATATATATATTGATACGATCATACGTCCTGTATGTAGCCATGCGGTAAGGTGTGATATCGGAGTATATATATATATTGATACGATCATACGTCCTGTATGTAGCCATGCGGTAAGGTGTGATATCGGAGTATATATATGTATTGATACGATCATACGTCCTGTATGTAGCCATGCGGTAAGGTGTGATATCGGAGTATATATATATATTGATACGATCATACGTCCTGTATGTAGCCATGCGGTAAGGTGTGATATCGGAGTATATATATATATTGATACGATCATACGTCCTGTATGTAGCCATGCGGTAAGGTGTGATATCGGAGTATATATATATATTGATACGATCATACATGTACGTCCTGTATGTAGCCATGCGTGGGTGTGATATCGGAGTATATATATATATTGATACGATCATACGTCCTGTATACACAGCCATGCGGTAAAGGTGTGATATCGGAGTATATATATATATTGATACGATCATACGTCCTGTATGTAGCCATGCGGTAAGGTGTGATATCGGAGTATATATATATATTGATACGATCATACGTCCTGTATGTAGCCAGGCGGTAAGGTGTGATATCGGAGTATATATATATATTGATACGATCATACGTCCTGTATGTAGCCATGCGGTAAGGTGTGATATCGGAGTATATATATATATTGATACGATCATACGTCCTGTATGTAGCCATGTGGTAAGGTGTGATATCGGAGTATATATATATATTGATACGATCATACGTCCTGTATGTAGCCATGCGGTAAGGTGTGATATCGGAGTATATATGTATATTGATACGATCATACGTCCTGTATGTAGCCATGCGGTAAGGTGTGATATCGGAGTATATATATATATTGATACGATCATACGTCCTGTATGTAGCCATGCGGTAAGGTGTGATATCGGAGTATATATATGTATTGATACGATCATACGTCCTGTATGTAGCCATGCGGTAAGGTGTGATATCGGAGTATATATATATATTGATACGATCATACGTCCTGTATGTAGCCATGCGGTAAGGTGTGATATCGGAGTATATATATATATTGATACGATCATACATGTACGTCCTGTATGTAGCCATGCGGTAAGGTGTGTGATATCGGAGCATATATATATTGATACGATCATACGTCCTGTATGTAGCCATGCGGTAAGGTGTGATATCGGAGTATATATATATATTGATACGATCATACGTCCTGTATGTAGCCATGCGGTAAGGTGTGATATCGGAGTATATATATATATTGATACGATCATACGTCCTGTATGTAGCCATGCGGTAAGGTGTGATATCGGAGTATATATATATATTGATACGATCATACGTCCTGTATGTAGCCATGCGGTATAGATATCGGAGTATATATATATATTGATACGATCATACGTCCTGTATGTAGCCATGCGGTAAGGTGTGTGATATCGGAGCATATATATATATTGATACGATCATACGTCCTGTATGTAGCCATGCGGTAAGGTGTGATATCGGAGTATATATATATATTGATACGATCATACGTCCTGTATGTAGCCATGCGGTAAGGTGTGATATCGGAGTATATATATATATTGATACGATCATACGTCCTGTATGTAGCCATGCGGTAAGGTGTGATATCGGAGTATATATATATATTGATACGATCATACGTCCTGTATGTAGCCATGCGGTAAGGTGTGATATCGGAGTATATATATATATTGATACGATCATACGTCCTGTATGTAGCCATGCGGTAAGGTGTGATATCGGAGTATATATATATATTGATACGATCATACGTCCTGTATGTAGCCATGCGGTAAGGTGTGATATCGGAGTATATATATATATTGATACGATCATACGTCCTGTATGTAGCCATGCGGTAAGGTGTGATATCGGAGTATATATATATATTGATACGATCATACGTCCTGTATGTAGCCATGCGGTAAGGTGTGATATCGGAGTATATATATATATTGATACGATCATACGTCCTGTATGTAGCCATGTGGTAAGGTGTGATATCGGAGTATATATATATATTGATACGATCATACGTCCTGTATGTAGCCATGCGGTAAGGTGTGATATCGGAGTATATATGTATATTGATACGATCATACGTCCTGTATGTAGCCATGCGGTAAGGTGTGATATCGGAGTATATATATATATTGATACGATCATACGTCCTGTATGTAGCCATGCGGTAAGGTGTGATATCGGAGTATATATATATATTGATACGATCATACGTCCTGTATGTAGCCATGCGGTAAGGTGTGATATCGGAGTATATATATATATTGATACGATCATACGTCCTGTATGTAGCCATGCGGTAAGGTGTGATATCGGAGTATATATATATATTGATCATCAACAATATGATTATTTTTCACCTTTTCATACACTACAATGACAAGGGATATCACAAAAATGAGTTCTATACGACCTACACCGATCTACATACCCCTCCTCTACTATATCTTTATCTATAATATCCATAGCGAAAGATAGTAGAGGAGGGGTATATAGATAGTTGTAGATCGTTTAGAACGCAATTTTATGATATCCACTGCCATTGTGGTGTATGAAAAAGTGGGAAAATAATCATATTCTTGAGAAAACAAATTATCAACAACAACGTCGACGAAGACACCAACTGCTAATCAAGCCACTGTGACGAATACACATCCTCCAGAAAGCGATGGATGAAATGATCCCTTGGTGGGCCTCGAATTGTCCTCATCACAAATTAGAAAACACTATTATCTATGTGAACTACTGCCGATTTTATTTCTTTCAAGGATAATTATAGGCAGTTAGTAATATCGTTCTTCTTAAGAAAAAACAAACAACTGTGTATCAGGAATGTGAGAAATGAAGTAGCTAATTTTCACAACTTCGGTCTCATCTCGAGTCTTCGCTTTCCACGTCATATAGTAAAACCCTGATAATTTCATTGGCACGGCAAATGGGAATGCGTATTACGGAAATAACGCCATTACAGATAATCTGCGCCAATCATGATTGCAACAATGCAAACAGTGGAGAACAAACATTTTTTTCAGCTGCGCTGATTGGTTGAAGTTGAGTTGATAGGAGCCTAAAGTGGGTAGACACGTTAGGGTTCTATCAAGGTGAAGCACCCTACCGTTGAAGGAATTATCTCTAATATAGTGTTTCTGTTCAGCCTGAGTGAGGTCATGAATGTCTTACATCAGGCCAGTGTTCCTGTTGAGTTAATGACAAACCCTGATACATGTGTTCTTCGTCTTCTCTTCTTTGAATCTTGAAGGCCCACGTCTATGGAAGGCCAAATGTCCAAATAATCAGAAACTCACAGTTACTGAATCGAAAACCTAAGTTTTCAAACAGAAAACTTAAGTTATCAAAGAGAAAACCATGGTTTTCGAATCGAAAACTTAAGTTTACGGTCGAAAACCTAGGTTATCTACCACATAACCCCAAGTTTCTCTTTTCCTAACCTCGAGTTTCTATTTCTCAACACCGAAAATCACAGTTGTCACTAGAAAACTTAAGTTATCAAACCGAAAACCTAGGTTTTCGAATTGATAACTTAAGTTTACAGTCGAAAACCGAGGTTATCCAGCAGACAACCCCGGGTTTCTCTTTCAATTTCGAGTTTCTCTTTTATTTTTGGACATTCGTGTAGAAAACTTAAGTTATCAATCGATAACTTAGGTTTTCGAATTTGCGATTGTCGTAAAGTGAAACTCGACTAACTAACTTCGAGTTTCGACATCCGGGTACTATGGGTTTTCGCGCCCTTTCCCGCATGCTGACTGATTAAAACGTCAGACAGAACCACAAAATCAACATGTATTCAACAAAAGGATAACGGAGATTATTTATTCAATGTAGACTATCCTGTATGTCCGAGCCTAGTTTATACAAGCATTATCAAAGACTGGGTATTGATACTCAGAACTAGTCCTTTAAGTTTAATAGCTATATATATATACTGCAGACGGAATTGGGGGAAATAATCTAGTTGAAATTCAGCTATCCGGTCAAGCTGACTGACCGACATAAGACAGGTCAATGTAATTCACGCCAGCAAAGCACATTCACTGATATGCAGATAGCTACTTTGGCAAATACTTCGGTGACACACAAGCTGTCTCTGGGTCAACAGCGATTACTACAGTATGGTGGCCGACAGCTGCCATTCCATAAATGTAACTTTTTAATGTTTTTTCCCTTTTTTTTTTTTTTTTTTTTTAAATTGAAATATTTTTTCCATATTATCCATTTTTGTTATTAATTTCATTTCCGTTTCCTTTTCGTTTCACTTTGATTTCGTTTTCATTTCAATTTCATTTTATTTTGTTATATTTTTTTTTTACTTACCGATAAATTAAAAAAAACAACATTTATTTCCTTTTCATTTCCTTTTCATTTCATTTTGATTTTGTTTTCATTTCATTTTGATTTTCTTTTCATTTCACTTTCATTTCATTTTGTTATCACAAGGAAAAAAATATATAAGGTGGCAACGCCCGGCACTGCCAGTTGTTTTGGGGTTTTTTCCTCTCAAAACGAAAACAAATTCTTCTGTGGCCGAGAACTGCCAGCCGAGCGCTGCCAGCCGAGAGCTGCCAAGTCATACTAATGGCTAATGTGTATCACGTGTGTGTTCATAGTGCCGTACGCTTAGCATTTCTCTCACAATGCGAAAGTGAAGATGAATCTGTACGACGGCAGCGCTTGCCAATTCCCAATCTACCCCCACTCCCCTTACCCTGGTGTCTGTCCTCTCTCCCCCCGCCTCCCATAGGGGTAAATTCTCGATGTCACCGTGCCGACAAAAGTTCCATATGGCGGAAAACAATGCCGCAGGATATGAGGTCATGTTGAGCGAGTAGATTCATAAATTTATATGTCCGAAATTGGATGTTTCATGGAATCTGACTGTTGGTTCGACGTTCATTGCCCCCGTTACCAACAATCAACAATATAAATAGCTAGGTACCGGTAGGTAGAATATATTGTACCAAGTACACTAAATTATACCAACAACAGCTCACTTTAAATATGGAATTTGTGCGTCATGGTTGCGGAATAGTATGGGAACCTAGAGCTACCCAGAAGGGGTGTGACTAAAAAGCGTCCGGTAACGTCCGGTAGCGCCCGGTACACCCTACAGTGCTCCTTTTGTGTCTCATACAAACTTGTGTATGTCCCATGTAAGTATCGACTAATATTTGCCGTTTTCTGACGTGCGGGCGTTTAATCGCATGCACGCTCCACCTTCTGGTCTGGAATCATCTCGCCCATTTTTCTGGTCGGCTTCCTCGGTACTACTGACTGTTGTTGTGCTGTCATTTCTTTGGCACCGCTTTCTAGATGTTTATTAACATACTTTTCATTTATCTTTTCCTGTAAATTTGAGTTTAAATCTGCCAGCTTTCTCCTTATTGTATTGATAAAGCGTCCGGTAGCGCCCGGTACACCGCCCGGTACTTTTTATACCGCCCGGTACACCCTACAATACTCCTTTTGTGTCCCATACAAAATTGTGTATGTCCCATGTAAATATCGACTGATATTTGCCGTTTTCTGACTTGCGCGCGTTTAATCGTATGGCCTTCTGGTCTGGAATCATCCCGCCCATTTTCCTGGTCGGATTCCCCGGTACTACTGACTGTTGTCATGTTGTCATTTCTTTGGCACCGCTTTCTAGATGATCGTTAACATACTTCATTTATCTTTCCCTGTAAATTTGAGCTTAAATCTGCCAGTATTCTCCGAATCATTTTTTTCTTCTTATATCGTCCGGTACTTCATTCACCGCCCGGTACTGTAAATTTGATATTTTTCTCTTTACGGTACGTTTTTAACCATCCGATACTTTTTAGATGTTCTATACATTTTAGATGTTCTAAATGGGCGGGATGATTCCAGACTAAACGCGCGCACGTCAGAAAACGGCAAATACCAGTCGATATTTACATAGGACATACACAATTTTGTATGCGACACAAAAGGAGTACTGTAGGGTGTACCGGGCGGTGTACCGGGCGCTACCGGACGCTTTCCGACGCTACCGGACGCTTTTTAGTCACACCCCTTCTTGCTAACTCTAGGTTCCCATACTATTCCGCAACCATGACGCACAAATTCCATATTTACAGTGAGCTATTGTTGGTATAATTTAGTGTATTTGGTACCATATATTCTACCTACCGGTACCTAGATATTTATATTGTTGATTGTTGGTAACGGGGGCAGTGAACGTCGAACCAACAGTCAGATTCCATGAAACACCCAATTTCCGACATATAAATGAATCTACTCGCTCAACATGACCTCATATCCTGCGGCATTGTTTTCCGCCATATGGAACTTTTGTCGGCACCGTGACACCGAGAATTTACCCCTATGGGAGTGTGGGGGGGGGGGGGATTGGCAATTGGCAAGTGCTACCGTCCTACAGGTTCATCTTCACTTTCGCATTGTGAGAGAAATGCCAAGGGTACGGCACTATGAACACACACGTGATACACATTAGCCAATAGTATGACTTGGCAGCTCTCGGCTGGCAGTTCTCGGCCACAGAAGAATTTGTTTTCGTTTTCAGAGAGGAGAAGAAAAAAACCTGGCAGTGCCGGGCGCTGCCACATTATATATTTTTTTCCTTGTGATAACAAAATGAAATGAAAGTGAAATGAAAACAAAATCAAAATGAAAACAAAATCAAAATGAAATGAAAATGGAATGAAAACAAAATGAAAATGAAATGAAAAGGAAATGACTCGGAAAATGAAATTAAAAAAAAAAAATGAAATAATGTTTTTTTTAAATTTACCGCTAAGTAAAAAACAATATAACAAAATGAAATGAAAGTGAAATGAAAACGAAATCAAAATGAAACGAAAAGGAAACGGAAATGAGATTAAAAAAAAAACGAAATGAAAATGAAATAATATGGAAAAAATATTTCAATTAAAAAAATAAAAAAAATACAAAAAACGTTAAAAAAGTTACATTTACGGAATGGCAGCTGTCGGCCACCATACTACAGGCATACGGTGAATGTTTTATCTGTGTGAGCAGTTTGATTCCTATAATTAATTTCGCCACGTGGTTCTCTCTGCATTTCTGATTAGTCAACAATCGGAAAAGGCGCCAAACCCAAAGTACCCAGATATTGTAACTCTAAGTTAGAAAGTCGAGTTTCACTTCACGACAACCATCAATTCGAAAACCTAGGTTATCGATTAGAAAGTGTCCAATAAAAGAGAAACTCGGGGTTGTCTGCTAGATAACTTAGGTTTTCGATCGTAAACTTAAGTTATCAATTCGAAAACCTAGGTTTTCGGTTCGATAACTTAAGTTTTCTAATCACAACTGTGATTTTCGGTGTTGAGAAATAGAAACTCGGGGTTGTGTGGTAGATAACCTAGGTTTTCGACCGTAAACCTAAGTTTTCGATTCGAAAACCATGGTTTTCTGTTTGATAACTTAAGTTTTCTGTTTGAAAACTTAGGTTTTCGATTCAATAACTGTGAGTTTCTGATTATTTGGACATTTGGCCTTCCATACACGTCCGGATTTCTAAAGAAACCCAATACTCGATTAACGGGAAGTGAGGCGTCGGCTTCTGCTTTCTGTCATGTAGAAGAAAGCTTTGTTTCAGTGTAATGCCAATGATGCTGTCAATTAGGGGGTTAATTTAAGGCTAGGGTGACGATAAGAGCGCTAAAAGTTGCCGAGACGGGTCAATTGTAAAACGTCTGGCCAGCGCATCTGGACAGCGTCGGTGGCTGCATGCCCAACTCAATGGCGCCGATTTACCCCACACTTCGCGCTCTCGCTCCATCCATCCATCCATATTCTTTTTATAGTAAAGAGTATCGGAGGCGATTCATGGTAATAGCACCCACACCACCACCTTTCTCAAGCGTCTAGTCATCCGTCGTCTATTAAAAAATATCTGCGTCAAAAATCCAAAGACCTATTCCATATTTCTCACTCCCTCATCATTTCGCATCACCTGTAGCCAGGATTCGTCTGACAAATTCATTCGATGTATATACAGATACCTGGCGTGACCTTTTCTAAGATAATATCATTACCCAGTGGCACGGACGCACGCATGCACGGCCCCTTTAATAGTATTACACAGTGGCACGGACGCACTCACGCACTGCTCCTTTGATAGTGTTGCCCAGTGGTACAAACGCACTCACGCGCGGCTGCTTTAATATTATATTCAGTGGCACGGACGCACTCACGCGCGGCTCCTTTAATAGTATTACACAGTGGCACGGACGTACTCACGCGTGGCTCCTTCGATAGTATTACCCAGTGGCACGGACACACGCTCGCGAGACTCCTTTAATAGTTCACCCAGTGGCACGAACGCACTCATGCACAGCTGCTTCAATAGTATTACCCAGTGGCAAGGAGCCACTCACGCACGGCTGTTTTAACAGTATTACCCAGTGGCACGGACGCACGCACGCGCGACCCCTTTAATAGTATTACCCAGTGGCACGTACGTACTCGGGTACGGCTCTATTAATAATGTTACCCAGTGGCACGGACGTACGCACGCGCGGTTTCTTAAATAGTTTAACCCAGTGGCGCGGACGCACTCATGCGCGGCTCTATACAAGTGGTACACACGGACGGTCGGGTGCACGCACGGCTCCCCCGGTCAGGGTTAAATCATACAAGTGGGACTGTTATCCGGGGGGCGTCTGTGTCTGTTACGCCGGTCTTGGTGATTCTACTTGACTCTTCCTCACACTTAATCATTTCGGAGCAGAAAACCCTGGTCTGCACTGCATAAACTACACCAAATTAACCGATATCAGGCGCTACTTGTTCACGCTCAAGATAAGTAAATAAATATACGGTAATGGGTAAGCTGTTAATGGGATACCGAGATGCTTGCAACAAGCTAATAGATAATATGGGCAACGTCTAATAGAGAGATAAATCAATGAGTCTATTATGCTATTCATGTTCCAACGAGGCGGTAATATTATTTCGGTTTACTATGTCACTGTTTGGAGTGCAGACATGATAGTTTTGTTGTGATGTTAATCTCTTTAAAGGAATAGAAAACCCTTGAATAAAGTATGTTGTAAATGAAAGAATAGTTCCATCACTGTCCAAATGTATTTTTTATTTATTTTTCCGATTTTTTTTTCAACTGAGCAAAAAGCCGATTAACTTTGGATGGTGGCCTGTGAGTGCCATTCTCATTATTCTTTTTGATATTTCTCGATGTTATGATTTGTCTTTAATCAAATATACTGCTATATACACTAAAATATGGACTAGACATCGACATAATAACAAATCTGCATGCCTGAGAGAAACCATCTTTGCCCATTTGCTGATAACGTAACGGGGAGCTCTCAAGTATATATTCGACATTTTTCGATATGTACCTGTGGGCAGGTTGTAGTTGAAGACATTCTTGGTCCGTGTAACACTTGACAATTCAGCTTTCCATCTTTCTACTTTCAATTTTGCGAGATGGAAAGCTCGAATACGGATCGGGCGATGTAGAGCTTTCCATCTTTCTACTTTCAATTTTGGAAGATGGAAAGCTGAATTGTCAAGTGTTACAGGGACCCTTCTTGCACACCATGGGCTTCCTAAAGAACAGACAAATGTTGGTGAAATAGCAAGCAAATATTTTGGGCCCAGTTGCATAATCTAGGCTCAATTATGTAATCTACGTACATGGTTGTTTAACCATTAAATAAACAATAATGTTCCACGTTCAAACTTCAATATACTTCCCTATCGATGTCTACTTCCCTGTTGAACCAGAATAACGGAGAGTGTTTTGTGGGTATCTGCAATAATTGAGAGGACAGGAAAATGGATGGCCATAACGATCAAACAGACCACCATACAAACACATATATCAAATGCGTTTTATTCAGTTAAACAAAATCGGAAAAATAAATAAAAAATACTTTTGGACAGTGATGGAACTATATTCTTTCATTTACAACATACTTTTTTTCAAGGGTTTTCTATTCCTTTAGCATCCCGACTAGAACAAGTCCCTGACCCTCAATTGGGAGTGAGGTACAAGTAAGTGAAATGAAAAATCCCCTGATGTTTTAATTTACAACACATGCCAACAAAGCTTTTACGGAATAAATATCAAGAATTGGATGTTAGTGTGAAAACGCTGTGACAAATAAGAGGAATATGTCACATGGGTGTCATATGTAGGTTACATATACATGTTGATATGGCGAATATGATGCGATTGATGCGAATATAGACTCATGATCTAATTCTTATGTATAGATATACCTATGATTTCCCTTACTGTATATACGGATGAATAATAATTATTTAAGAAAATGTCCAATATTTTGTTATTATCAATGATTTTCAATTGTACACAGCATGGTAGCATATTCACATACCGGCTGATAATAATTGGTACGAATATTAACACTGACAAGAAGATAACGCTTGCAATCATTAAGTCATGCTCTTGCTTAGCCATTCACGAAGTTCCCCTTGTGTTTTCAGTGATGTGAATCGATGACTGAAAAGACTATGGTCGCATACAGACGACAGCTCTCGTAGGATATTTGACAGTCAACCTCGCCGAAGTCTCTCGGATTGCAACACCGAGCTGACTGATAAAGCCTGAAAGGGGGCGGGGGTAGATACTTCATGTAGGAAGCTATTGTCTGAGTCTTTGTGCAACTGAAAAGGCTCTAGTTTAGACACATTTTTGTCCTTTGACCTGGCTATTGTTTGCATTGTCTCGTGATTCTTATATGGAATATGAACCGGGGCGCGCCATCTCCTTTCAGAGGAATCTGACATACCATTTCGAGTCTATAACGTGTGAAGACAAGCACGGAAGAATGGAATGCACTCAAGTGACACCACCTACACGTACTATCGCGTGCGAAAGGAATAGCTCAACACCAAACGACATCTTGTGGCAATCTTGTGGCAAGGAACCGATATGCCAAACTTCAGATGAATCCGATGAAGCGTTTTGGCTCCACATACAGGTAGATCATGCTGAAACAATACGAAACGAGGTCTTGCGACTTGTGATTTTATCGTGTGCAAAATGAATAATTCGCATGAACGAACGAAAGCGAGTCATTAGTGGCGCCACCTACTGACAGATCTTGCTGAAGCGCAACATCAATCGAGATATGCCAAATTTTAGAAGACATATATAATTCGCAAGAACAAGCACGGAAGGACGGAATAAATTCTGCCTGAGCTTTCACTTTCAGGCAGATCTTGCCAGCTACAAGCGGCTAGAGGGAGAGGGGTTATGACAACATGCATGTCGTACACGCGGCTAGAGTGGGGTTGGCTATATGATGACATGCCATACACGGGGCTAGACAGAAGAAGCTATGACAACATGCCGTACACACGGATAGAGGCGAAGGGGAATTATGACATGCCGTACTCGCGGCTAGAGGGGAAGGGGCTATGACAACATACAATCGGCTAGAGAGGGAGGGGCTATGACAACATACACGCGGCTGGGGGGGGGGGGGGATTATGACAACATGCCGTATACGCGGCTAGAGGGGGGAATTTGGTATTCGAATGGTGGAGGAAGCCGGAGTACCCGGAGAGAACCACCGCCCGTCGGCAAGTCGCGACTAGAGGAAAAGTAACAATGACAACTTGCCGTACACGCGATTAGAGGGAGAAGGAGAAGCTATGACAAGATGTCATATACCAAACTCCGAACAGCGCATGTCAGCTGAACGACTATCGTTTGGCCTACATTCCCTGCCCGCAATTGAAATATCGTTAACACGCTCTCAGCGTAGAGATTACTCCGCCAATACAAACCTTGTTCTATCACCGTAATAACCTCATTAATTCATTAACAAAATATCTCCGAAAATCTTTTCATTAATAACCTACTCTGATTTCACTGCTAACGAGTTTATGTTATTGATTTTTGTTTGTTTTTCGAATGAATATAGTCCATGTGCTGCCGTAGTGTGAGATGCAATGGATGTATTACTGAGCGTGCATGTTGGGGTGACAACTTGTCAAGCGAACACGTGTCGACTGTATAGCATTGTCACTGAACGCAAATCAAAGCGTCGTTTTCTAATTAATTGTTCTATATTTGCTAAAGGTGCCTGTTGTTATGACAGCCTTTCTGTCATTTCAGGTTAGTTAGCGAATAAAACAATGTTTGTCACTCACTAGCCTCTCACCCCTACATCGCTGTACTGTTTGAAAGGTCACCTTTTCAAATCGAGAATTGACCAATCGAAACATCAGTTCGCCAGTAGACTGTTTCATCTAGCTCCGGAGACCACATTCGACTGCGGTCAGGGGCGTATTGGACCCCTGTTATGAGGATGGCCGTAGGGGCTATGACAACATGCCATTCACGCGACTTACGTTATGCAAGAAAGTGAGGCGAGTTTCTGAGACGAACGAGTTGATAATGAGCGGATGGAAGAATATGGATGAACATGTAGGTCAATGGATGGCTGGGTGAATATTGAATTGAATTGAATTGGACTCACGAATCTGAACAGTACTACATGTATTATTAGTATCGGCGGTATAAACCGATTTTTCTGAACATCCGCGAGTCTTGATTGAAAAATTTTGAGTGACTTCCCGTTTTCCGGACTTGCATGTACTATGTGACCCCTGCTCACTGAGAGCAAGTTTCAGGCACTTTCCCTTGTTTACCACCTGTAGGTCAAGGTCTATCCATGGTCTCCACCGAAAGTGATTTTTTTAGGCCAAAGGTCAGTGGTCGGTTTTCTCTTTCTATTCCTATCATGACATGACAAATGACAGCGATAATTTTAAGACCATTGTTGGCCTCGGGGTATGAGTGAGGCAACTGCTGCCTGCCATATATAATGAGAGTTACTGTTTGACTCATGAGGTATTAGCTGTTATGAAAGTGGTGGGGATTCTTTGTTATAAACGTTTGGAAGCGTGCTTACATGATATGCCCGTAATCACCAAATTTAGATTTTGGCGCCACCTGTAGGCGCAAGAGGGCGAGATGCAACCCCGAGCGACATCTCATGGCATGTAATCTGCATGCCAATTTTGAAAAGCATCCGATGAGCAGTTTAAGTTAATGCCCGGAAATAAATTTCGGATTTTGCCACCAAGTGGCGCCACCTGTAGGCAGAAGCGGGAGAAACACAATCCCATGGGGCATCTCAGATAATGGTATCTGCATATCAACTTTGAGAAGAATCCGAAGAGGGCCTCAAGTTATTTCCCGGAAATCAAATACCAATCGAACTTGTCGCAAGGAATGTATATGCCAAATTTCGGACGAAGAAGCGAGACCCATTTTAAAGTCCCCCGGCCGCGTTGCAGCGGGAGACAAAAACTACCCCACGCATCCTCTTCATAAATGCTTTTGCTACAATATCGGGACAGTAACAATAATATTTTGTGGGATGGTCGCCTATGAGAAAAAGGCTCAAATTGTATGCTATACACTTGTATATATGGAGAAAAGCGTTTCGTCCTACCATTTTCCTCTCTATTTGTTTCAGGCAAGTAATCTCCCTTATCCTAAATTAGGAAACCATCCATGGGAGGCGGGTGTGAGGGTGAGGGGGGCGTCTTCCCTTTTATCCTTACAAATACGCGCTCCAAACTGTGTGGACAGAGGACCTCACCCGTAGAGGTGTTTAGCCTACACACCTTTAACCAGACATCTGATAGCAGCGCTTTAGTTACTAAACAAAGTTTTTCGCCGTTAGTGCTTCATGTTTTCTTCTTTTCCCCATCTACCATTACCAATCAGCGGGACCTTTCCACAGTATACGCCCGGCAAGTCTCCCTACACTGCTTGTCAAAATGTTTCCCCTTTTGACAGACTCCTTGTAAAAGAAACGGCGGGGTAATCTGAAGATGTTTTTCTTGCTGTCACCAGACACGTTAAGGCAAGAAATGTTCCAACTGATGTGCATCTTCACGACGTCGTGGTTTCTATTTGTGAGCCAAAGATACAGATAGATATACCCCTGGTTTTAGCGAGGATGACTGATGTGTGGTTGCTGATGGGCGTCAACAGCACGACGGACAATATGGAAGCCTGTCTCGGTCATCTCGCATATTCGCATCGATAATGGTAACGCGGAACTGCGAAAACCCAAAAGCCGGCGGACAATATGGAAGCCTGTTGCGGTTATCTCGCATTTTCGCATTGATAATAGCAACGCGGAAGGGCGGAAACGCAATCCGAAAACCCGAAACGGCGAAAACACGAAAACGTTTTAACACCGCATTTTCGCGTTGCGTTTTCATGTTTTCGTATTTTAGCTGTTTCGCATTTTCTCGTTGTCGCATGGTGTATTCGTGTTTTCCCGGTCCCCCTTTTTTTTTAGCTTTTAGCGGATTAGCTGTCTCGAATTCTTTCGTTGTACGCTGTTTCGCGTTTTCGCGTTGTCGCTGTTTCATTTGTTCGCGTTTTCTCATCGCATTTTCCTGTTTTCGCGCTACTATTATCAAAGCGAAAATGCCCCCATAGGTAGTTGAAAGTCATTTTCAAACCCACGTTAAAAGTAGTTTCAATCCGTGTTTGTAGTCACTTTCAACACGCGAGGTCGGGGGCGGATGGATAAATGGATGGGTATACTTGAGCACTTCGTGCAATCTGTTGGAGAAGTGATGAGGAGGAAGCGGCGGAAGAGAAGTGAATGTGGTGATATTATAGCGTCGGTCGTATATATCCATTATCCTTCCATCCATCCGCATGTGTCCGGTTACATACCTAGATCGGCTGTCGACATCTTCCTGAAAACAACTCCGAGAAAAGGTTACCGCCCACTGTACTTTTATACCGGGGCGAACAGGCTCAGGTATATCTCGATATTTGATTGGAATCCCGCAGATGCATTCCATTGTCCTATCCCATCTTTCCACCATTATTCCATCATCATTTCACAACCCTTCCATCAAGTTTCCACTAGCCTCCACCTCCCTCTCTTCCGCCGTCCCCCACTGTACCACCATCGTCCACTCTCTCAATAAGCTGTCCTAACGCAGTAACCCTCGTCCTAACGCAGTAACGTCTGTCGACGCCCGTCTTAACGCAGTAACGTCTGTCGACGCTCGTCTTAAGACAGTAGAGGACGTTCGTTTCTTGAGGTTGAATTTGTTTTTTAAATTTCAGTATTTTTTCATCAGGTTAAGAGAAGATGATCCATGGGGAAAAAATGGGGGGTCACCATGCTCGTTAAACAAATATGGCAGCCAAATGCATATATACCACTTAAAAGCCATAACACTGAATACATAGGAAACTTTCCAAGGTCAAATTTTTCCCATCTTGCTATATAATACTAAACACATATAGTGCTTGTTGAATATGCAATAAAAACACCTTACTTTCTTAGAAAATATTAGCGGTATAACAGATAAACTGAGCCTTTTCAGTCCTATGTCCAGAAGGGATGGGAGGGGGGGGGGGGATTCGAGGTGAGTGTGAGGAATATTATTGGAGTTTCATTTATTAGCCATTTACAAGTTTTCTCTTTGTTGAAAGTGAATTAGAGTGAATTTTGGGGGATTCCAGAGGAATAATTTTCAACCTCTGTGACACTTTTCACCCTCCTACCGTTGAATCTAAACTGCCAATGGTCAGTCCTATCACACTATCGAACCACCAGTAAACGCATAAATGATTCTGTTGTGTCTGTTGTTGATTTTTATTCCATTTTGAGATGTCTGGGTACTTTTGTTTGAAAATTCAGCTTGCGTTAGAAAATTCGACAAATCACCACGTTGTAGCCCCATAAGATCAGGGAAATGAACGTCCACTACTCCCTTAACGCATAACGCCCTGACGCAATGAGTAAGATGTACGCTATAATGGATTTCATGGCATTTTAACGCAAGTTTCTAAGAGAGTTGTCACCCCGGCATGTATGACGTCATCCTCCCGCTGATGAGGCAAAAGTCTAGTTAGTGTAATAATCACACGATATCCCGCGGTATTGACACCATTCCATTGTAACGATCGTCGTAACGCCTTATCACTTTGCAATGCTCGTCTCCTGTGTTAACGCCTGAACACCGTAACGCAATGAGATTGAGTTGCGTTTCACACATTTAATTATCTATCACGTCATTAATATATTTATTAAAATACGGCCCAAAATACGGTGTGTAAGTATACTAATGAATTGTTCATCCATCAATGGGTTATCTATTCTATCCTTAGTTGACAGCACAAATATATCACTGATAGAAGATATACTACGCGATATCATAGAGGAGTAATGGTCCCTCTTTAATATATGTGTTTTAGTTATGGCAGAAAATTTAACGTATTCCTTATTCGTGTTAACGCGAAAATCTCATATTTCTGTTAGGTACGGTAAAACTGACGATAGACGAAGTAATTGTTTTTTTCCAGATGAAGTTCTCTGCATAGCTGAGTAAACACCGCTGATATTCCTGCATAATTAGCTGGCGTTACCAACAGTGTCAGTTATTTCATCTCTCGCATGTTCCCCATTGCTAACATTCTATTCTGATATAACCACTTCCTAAATGGAACACTGGAGCATTTATCTGACCTGATCTCATCCTGAAAATTTTGGTAATAATCCGCGCGGTCATGTCATCCAAGTTGCCACATGAACAGGTACAATAAAAGCGTACCTGAGATACAAAACATATCACGAATCGTCAGATTCTTGGTATGTGCTTTAGAATAGGTTAACCAGAAGACTATACTGTGAAGTCACGTGGCTCTGTCAGTATGTCGGCACCTCTTTCCACTTCCAATATATGTGTTGTAACACACAAGGAAATTCTTTTTCGTCAACCCTGTTGCTGCATTCTGTAAGGCTATACATGTAGAGCATAACTGTTATTGTAAGGGTTCAAGGTACATGTGGGATCAAAGTTGAATAAATCTTTTGTAGTACTTTTTTAATAAATGTTGGTTTTGTGTTTTTTAGTGTCACTTTATCATGCCAAGCCGACATGAAGAGGCAGTATGGGTTTTTTTTTGCATTTAACTTTCGTTCTTCTGTATTAACACCTATAACGTTGTCCGCATATCTTGTGTTACGTTCCACTAAACATCTCGAAATTGTATAGGTGTATTTACCATGTGATTCCAAAGAAGCCTATTGAGTTCGTGGTAACTATGTCAAAGGTCAAGGTCACAGCACCCCAACCTGAATATTAGACAACGCGAACTGTATCTCGATTTATCATTCACCGAACTTATCTAAACTTTTATCCATGTAATTCCAAAGACACCTATTTATTTTGAGGTCAAATTCAAGTTAGGTCAAGGTCACAGTAACGAATAACTGAATATAGTTTGTCGAGATTGTATCTTGCGTTGTCCATGTGGTTCCAATAATCGTACTGGTTTGATGTAAATCGTCCACGATCACTGCTCACAGCGCCCCCTTGTCTGGTCTGTATGTTGATCACTGCTCACAGCGCCCCCTTGTCTGGTCTGTATGTTGATCACTGCTCACAGCGCCCCCTTGTCTGGTCTGTATGTTGATCACTGCTCACAGCGCCCCCTTGTCTGGTCTGTATGTTGATCACTGCTCACAGCGCCCCCTTGTCTGGTCTGTATGTTGATCACTGCTCACAGCGCCCCCTTGTCTGGTCTGTATGTTGATCACTGCTCACAGCGCTCCCTTGTCTGGTCTGTATGTTGATCACATCACGCGCCCCACCAGTCTGTATGTTGATCACTGCTCACAGCGCCCCCTTGTCACAGTCTGTATGTTGATCACTGCTCACAGCGCTCCCTTGTCTGGTCTGTATGTTGATCACTGCTCACAGCGCTCCCTTGTCTGGTCTGTATGTTGATCACTGCTCACAGCGCTCCCTTGTCTGGTCTGTATGTTGATCACTGCTCACAGCGCTCCCTTGTCTGGTCTGTATGTTGATCACTGCTCACAGCGCTCCTTGTCTGGTCTGTATGTTGATCACTGCTCACAGCGCTCCAGTCTGGTCTGTATGTTGATCTGGCACCTTGTCTGGTCTGTATGTTGATCACTGCTCTGGCGCTCCTTGTCTGGTCTGTATGTTGATCACTGCTCACAGCCGCTCCCTTGTCTGGTCTGTATATGTTGATCACTGCTCACAGCGCTCCTTGTCTGGTCTGTATGTTGATCACTGCTCACAGCGCCCCCTTGTCTGGTCTGTATGTTGATCACTGCTCACAGCGCCCCCTTGTCTGGTCTGTATGTTGATCACTGCTCACAGCGCCCCCTTGTCTGGTCTGTATGTTGATCACTGCTCACAGCGCCCCCTTGTCTGGTCTGTATGTTGATCACTGCTCACAGCGCCCCCTTGTCTGGTCTGTATGTTGAGTTACGATTAACCGATCATCTCAAATCGTATCAGGTGTGTTATCCACGTCATACCAAATAAGCCGAATCGATTTGTCAACAGTCAAGGTCACAGGCTCCCAAACTGAGCGTAGCTTGTCTAAATTGTATCCAGTTATGTTCCAGCGAACATCTCAAAACTTCACAGATGCGATGTCCATTTGATTTCAGAGGAGCTTATTTATTGTCAGGTCAAAGGTCGAGGTAACAGCACTCCAAACACGAATCTACCTTATCTATATCTTGTGTTTAGATGGACCAATCTTCTCGAAACTTCACTGGTGCGGTGTCCATCTGATTCCAAAGAAGCCTACTGATACAAGGTCAATTGATTAAGGTCACAGCACCCCAAAACTTAGTCTTATCGGCTCCGTAAATTAGGTTATGATTCACCGATATCCAGCACACAGTTTAGATCAGTTAAGGGATGTGTCATTTAGGTGCCTTAATAAGATCGAATTAATTATGGGGTTGAATCACCAAAGGTCAAAGTCGCACTATGGCAAAACTGAATATAACCTGGTAATGATAATATACTTGGGGGTACACAGTGGCTTGGTCAGCAGTGGGTGTCTTCGTCGATGTTGTTGTTGTTAATATATTTATATTTTTTTTCATCAAGAATATGATAGTGGATATCATAAAAATGCGTTCTATACGATCTACACCGATAGCGGAAGAAGGATATGTAGATCGGTGTAGGTCGTATGGAACGCATTTTTATGATATCCACTGTCATTGTGTTATATGAAAAGGTGAGAAATGATTATATACTTGATGAAAAAAAAAAAAAAAAAAAAATATTAACAACATCGAAGAAGACACCCACTGCTAACCAAGACACTGTGTTGGGTACACTTCCTCTGGGTTCGCTAAAGTTCGAAGGCATGTTGCTCCTGTATGTCCAATGAAGAATGTTCACTTCTTGTCAAATGGCCAAAGGGATATTTGTAAAAAAAAATTGATATAACCGGTTTCGCTCCTTAAGAGCTTATCAAATGGCAAAATTTAAATGCTATAAAATATAATATAGTGTAGTGGTATACAATTGATGTTGCATGGTTATAGAAATTGATCATTATAACAGAACCAAGCATTTATTATGGTGAAGCATTTGCGCATGTTGGGATATGTGCGTTTCTAAGTAGCTAAATATTTGTATATGTATATATATTCAGCAATTCAGATTATAGTAATGTTGTCTTATAGTTTTTTGAATGTGTTCCAAATAGTTCATATTAATTAGGAAGCCATGAGGACAACGCGCCGACACTTATATCAATAACGACATCTCAAAGATCTAAAATTTCTTCTTTGCAGCGTGTATAACAAACTGAAATCTACAAAATGACCACCATCGATGACGTGTTAACTGTATCTGGTCTGGGCGATATCCCACTTAGAGTTATTTGTTACCCCTTGGACTAGGGGACTGAAACTTCTCAGAATATATCGCAGGGTATAGCGCTACCAGGGAATATAAATGAATCCAAGATGACCGATCTGATGATGTCACCCTGACGTTATGTTCTGTCAGATTTGCCGATTTTTATTTATTTATGCTATTTTCTTCGGAGAAATTAACTGTAATAATTATTATTATTATATTAATACTATTAACATTATTAGCAATCAACTTATATAATAAATAATTATTAATAAGAATTAGGAAATAATTATCTGGTATGAAAATAAATAGTTTTGGGACATGCGCAAAAAGGCAAAAAGAAAATGAAGAAGAATGATGAAAACGCAACTGTTCAGTCACACACTCATGGATTGGATGCCATGTTCTCTCATGATCAAAAGCGGAGAGGGGTATGCAAATAGGCTGAAATTAAAGCGGTATGTAACTGAATTGCAGCTCTTAATTTTTGTCGTGTCAAGGTATTATAGAGTTCGCAGCCCCCATCCATCCGTTGAAATGTCCGTTTAAGTTATCACCCAATGAACGGACGGCTTGTTGAAGCAATGCGCCACCTTCGTGCATGGGGTCTCGGTATAATTAGATGAAGACTCAGTTAAAGTGGAGAAAACGTTGGCGGGCAAACTGTTTAAATTCCGAGAGGGAAGAACATGGGGGCGTCTCTTAAGTCAACACATTTACGGATATTAACATCTAACTTCAAAGCGACCAGAAGGAGACGAAATATACGACAAATTGTTAGCGCTTTATAATTCGTTGAGATATGTGCATGTTCGTAGAGGTCATAAGTTCACGAATGCGCTCCGGAATATTTCCGGCTGAAGTGGTTGGTATTCGTGGTGGTATCGGTCATGGTTCGGATTTGATGTTCGCCTTCCGCGCACCGATTTAAATTAATTTAGATTGTCGAGCTTCCAAGGAATAAAGACATTGGGTTTTTTTCTGATTGGCTGAAGCTCCGCATTGATAAGGCGTAAAATAATGAAGGTATAACCGGACCCTCGTGCTCTCATATTGATGTAGTATATGCGTACCACTGCCGTTTAATTATATCAGAGGTCAGAAATAGATTTAAAAGACTTCGATTGAAAAATAAAAGTTTACACTGTCAGCACACAAAACCAAGGTTGCACTTTTTCACACATCGGATTGTATCAACAGATCTCCGAGGAAGGGTAAATATAAGCCCTATCCATATGTAACGATTTTCATCTGTCCATCTGTCCAAAATATGTGAACCAGTAGCGAGTTACTGCCTCACCTATGGTATTCGACATTGGTAGGCTATTCAAATTTGAAACATTAAATTTTGCGGGGATTAGCTGTTTTCTAAACCAAATTCAACTCCAGAAAGTCTGCTTCTGTACATAGTTCCATGCACATCATACGTGATCAGACAATAGATATGTTCATTTAAACTCCAAAGCTTATAGCTGTGGTACTCATGTTATCGATCTGGTTGGCTGCACCAGAACGCGCGTACATTAATCGTAGTGAAGTTTAGCATCGTGTAGATCTATAATAAACTAGCGTGAAATTGCCCGCTGTGCGTGTATATGCTGTATCGGTACCGATGTGGAGAAATTCGGTACTGAAAATGTTGAACGAAAATAATGAGGCACTCTTTTGGAGTACATTTCCCGTATACCTGTCCCAAATTATATAGCTTGTATATGCTTCTTGTCCAATTCTTTTAGTTGTAATAATAAAATAGGAAAACAACATCTGAATAACAGCTTTTAGGAAAGTGGCCACCCCCCTCCCCCCCCCCCCCCTGCGACATGGAGATTAACATTCTCATCATACGATATACACTGTGAACAGTTATTATGAATTACATGAGGCACGGGCATCAAGTATTATAAGGCTGTCCTATAACAATTATTACATCTATCTTTCAAAATTCACATGGTTGATTATCGTAAAATAGATGACACCAAATTTGTCAGTGTGTTTTGCTTTATGCATGAAACACGAAAGCTCTCCCTTGGTGAAAACAGCATGCACAGCGGTGTGGTACGATATATAGTGGTCACAATCAGAAAGAAAGGTGATAGCTGTCACGAAAAAAAATATTTTTTGTTGAGTTCAAGTCCTGACCAGGCCCCTTTCGCCAATAAATGGTGTTGAACCTATACCTCCTCACCCTTTGTCATCTCCATTAATGGGAGAACAGTTTCTAGTGACCGATAAATGGTGATTGACCAGCATCATGTTTTGGCTGTGGTGAATTGATCTTCTCCGTAACGATATATTGCGTTGAGCTGTGCACCGCAAACTAAACCGATAACATAACCACGGTTCTGAACTTTTCAGCCTTTCCCTAAACGTTTAATGCCCGTAACGAGAACCGCAACACATCCGAAGCTGAACGAAAACCACAGGCCCACAAAACAAGAGTTTTTTTAGGGTGAAGTGTCGAAATATGGGGTTTCTATATATAACCCCATGATTTATATAAAGCATGGGGTTATATATAAAGACCCCATATTGCGACGCTTCACCCTAATATCACCGCCCACCCCTTCACCCCCCAAAAAACTATTGTTTTGCGGGCCTGTGACGAAAACCGATAATCGAAACGAAAACCGAACCTGCGAACTAAATACAAACCGAACCGCAAACTGAACGGAACGACCACAAACGGAACATAACCCAAACGATAACCATGCACAAACGAAATGGAAGGAAATGGAAGGAAATGAAATAAAATAAAATGCAAGAACCATGTTTCGGTTGACCGTCGGTGGCTGTTACCCGCATTGGCACCGTCACGACACTGTTGCAAATACGTGCTTAACGCTTTATGGTATTCATGATGCATCAACAAGGAAGTTTGATGGTAGGATTAAAAACAGTTTCATATATAACCGATTCACGAACATCATGTTGTCTTACCATGAAAACTCTACACGAATATATCACAAACATAATCCTGACTGTAAAATCTATACCAAAAAATAAACACGTGTATGTATACGGTTGAGGTGTGTTATTTGTTGCAGGTAATCAATAGTGACACGCTATAACGACTTTGTCAGGTGGTTTGGAGGTTTTGTTGTCGTTGCGAATAAGCGGCTATTTAGCAGGATGTGGTGACGAGGAAAGTTGTTTACAGGACGTGCTGACAACGTTATACCCAATATAGACAAATGAACGACACACAGTTCGGCGACGACTGGAACTTTTTTGTACCTCACGTCGTTAGATGCTTTACCGCTCCACATAGGCTTACCTTGGTAAATCATACGTGGACAGGTTGCATAAAACAGAACTAAAAACAACCTCACCTTCACACATTTCCTATCCTGGTGCTAAATTGCTCTTGCCCCTGAAATGTTTGTATAGAATTATGTTCTAATCTAAGACTAATTTTAACTTTAACCTTGAAGGAGCAGAAGCGGCGACAGCAGTTCAATACTGGAAGCTACTGGCAGGCTGCTGGTATATTAAGGAAATAATGTTTTCATAGGTCGTGCTCAATGGTTATTGTACACAAGTTTATATTTTAGGGCAATACAAGGGCGAAGCCCGCTCCCTAAAATTTATAACCTTTCCCACACTAACTGTGCGTAAAATAACCATTGAGCACGCCTATGAACACATTATTGCACTACCCAAACTGATTATCAACAAAGATTATAATGAAATGTTGAAAACATATTTCAAACTTTGGCAACCTTTCTCCCCTTTCTTGAAAAAAAACCTCGTCCACTGATGCTCCCGTCTCGGTTGGCATCGTGCCAATTTCAGTGGACGCGTTTATGTGGTCTCTCGAATGGGGAATGATACTGTCAGCTGCGTCAGCCGTGTGGAGATTACGTGGATATATGTGTATTTGTGTCGCTTTGTTAATCAATTTCAACAGTGAAACTTGAGAAAGAAATTTCATCTTGTAGTTTGTTTTATTTGATTGTTACTTTATGAAAGCAGACGTCCTTTTCCTCACCCGACTTGTGAAATTTTAATCTCCCAATGAACACCTGCGTTGATTTCACATAACCGTGATAAAACGTGTAATAATTGCACAGTTAGCTCGATGTTATTGGCACAACGGTTATAGAATTACTGATATTATACAATGATTGAAATGACCACAAGCAACCATGTTAGCAGTGTGTGTGTGGGGGGGAATCGACCGGGAATTCAGAGATCTTCAGATATTTTCCCCATTTTCGTATAACGTGATTGCTGTTATACCTATTTTCACAAGACACTTTTAATGTGAAGTTTGCTTGTTGAGATTGATAATAAATACGATATATAGTTCTCGAAACGGGAAGCAGTTTACAATGATGTCAGGAAGTAAAACGTGTTTTCAGACCAAGACGGTGGAACATTGCTCAAAGTCTATTGTCACGGCTACAGGCTGAATATTACAGGATCGACCATTTGTATCATCATCTATCGCGATCTCACTCAACTTACACTTCGGTTTTTTTTTAACAAAAATTCTTTTCAGAACGTTGACGTATACAATCTTATTCAATCGATGTCCGATTATGTCTAAGAGCATAATAATGGGTTCTTATCTGTATAAAAAAAATCCATGTCTCGGAAGAGATACAAAACTTCGCTCACCATTGTTTTATCGAGTCACATACGCCATGGACAGGAAGCAATTGACGAGCGCAATCAAAGCCATGTTCCATGACGGAGAGCAACGCTCACGAATTAAGGAAGGTATATTGACCGAAAAAGTGGAAGATTGTTTTTTTCTCACGGTTCGCCATGTAAAACTTTTGTGGGAAATCCTAGCCTAACCTGCACTGACCACAACCGTTGTTTACCTTGGATAATGGACTGGTAAACATCGACCTTCTGCGCGAAACGAGCACGGAAGTGGAGAATCAATGCGGTGGAGGAGTATAGAAATGTAGGGAACATCCGAAGCATTGCTACGAGGTTGGAACTCTGGTATATTATCCCTCGCCTGGTTGCTTAGGAATCGAAATGATAACATTGATGCACACCAAATTGATTTTGATTCGACACAGACATGAAACAGTGCACACTAAGCAGAAGTGTTCCACTTTAGAACACCAAAAATATGTTCTAATGTAACAGTTTTTGGACACCAAAGAACAAAGAACAGCAGTGTTCAAATATTTCCATATAGTCGCATTCTGAAGGTGAACAATGGTGTCCTCATTGTAATGACCCTAAACTAGGACACTAAGATTCGTTTTAGAACACCCGTTTGGTGTTCTTGAATAAATAATCGTATATTTATAGAGAACAGTACTGTTAAAATTGGGACAAGCAATGTACAAGTTAAGAACACCAGAAGGACGCGTCAATCAACCGAAAATTTCAGTGTGTAGCCCCATCCTGCCCACAGCGCATGATCCATTTCGCTGGCTCCATTATCCATCCCTGCCTCCAATAGCGGAAGTTGACCTTTACTACGTTGCTATGACGTATTGGGGAAAATCCACGTACGCACGGTTCAGTTTGAATCCGGCCGAACAGCTCCTTCAGTCATTCGCAACTTCTCGGGGATCTCCGGTTTGAGATGTCCCTCGAAGGCCATTGACGCCATATTGGACTAGAGCGTGGTCACGTGTGTTTCGGGCAAGACGGTACATCTTCGGACAATTTATGACCTAAATCCCAGGTTCTTAGCGTGACATGTACTTGATCAGGGCAAGGCATTTGCAACATTTCTGTTCTTCATTCACTGAATAGTACTGTTCACACGCCCTATGATATGTACTTTTGTTGCTATCATTATGCAAGTTTTGTTGTTAAAAAAATAAAACTGAACGTTGAACTTTATTTATGGCCTACTCGTTTGAAGCAGCAGACATAAATTTTGTTGACCTAGATTCTGCGTTGAAGATCAACCATTGAAACGTGGAAAACAACAAATTACGTCAATTATACCGTATATTCGCCTGCATGTTGTCTGATCGTACTATTCTTGTTTATCTGATGATGCTAAACAATAATGATCTTGTGATCTTTGGGTTAGGTCATAAATTTTCTGAAGATGTACCATTTTGCGTGTTTCGGTCTGTCAGGGAACTGTCAGTGACGTCACGGGAATTATATCTTGCCAATACGTGGCGTGTGTACCATTTAAACTGATGGTTTTCTATTGAAACGTGCTTCGAATGAAAAGAATAAACAGTTGTTAGAATATCTGACGTAAATCAGAGACTCGCAGGGAAATATTTGCTGGTCGGGGATTAAGGCTTCCGCGACAGTGATTGGGCTTCGGAGCCATGCGTATTAAACCATTCCGGCGCGTCACATCTGGAGATTCATAGGAAATTCATGTTGTCGTCCCCCGAGCGTAGAATCAGTCCCCTTCGTAGATTTCCGCTCGGGAGTCCGAATGCTCCTTCAGTGTCACACATGAGCGAACTACTTTTCATATGCTCTGTCCAGATAAAGAGGGAATATAATCTCCAGATAATTCTTTTTAACGCTAGGTCAACAGAGGTATTATGCAGACTTGAAAGGTAATCGATATGTTCGGCAAACATCTATTTTACTAAATATGATGTCACTTCCGGCGATGTGCGCGAAGGCCCCGAATTCGGTCCAAAAATCTGACTGGTGGCTGAGGTATTATCAGACCCCCAGCGAGGTGGTTGGTGTAGCCCTTGTACATTCGAGTTAATTTCTGTTAGTCCACGAGTTGGAGCAGTTACCGCTAAAACACTGAAAAAAATTCAACCATTGAATCAACTTGAATGAATCATTTCCAGAATATAATAATACATTCATGCTTCATAAATATTTAAATTCCGTCTGCCATATGCAGTTTTGCATTGTCAAAAATACTCAAAACGGAAACGGACGACATGGCGATGGGAACGGACAAAATGGCAAACGGACAAAATAACGACCGGACAAAATGGCAAAAGCACTCTCTAAAAAAAGATTAGTGAAATTTCGCTCAAGTAAGAGTGGAAATTCATCCCACTCAATACTTGAGTGAGATTTTCACTTAACTTGAGTTACTTTTCACTCAACTTGAGTTAAATGCACTCAACTTGAGTGACATTCACTCAAGCATAAGAGTGGAAATTCATCCCACTCAAGTTGAGTGAACTTGAGTGGTTTTAACTCAAGTTGAGTGAAAAGCAACTCAAGTTTCAGTGAACAGGTACATTTCACTCAAACTTGAGTGGAACAGTTCACTCAAGTTTTTTTAGAGAGCACAAATGGACAAAATGGCAAATGGACAAAATGGCGAGCGGACAAATTGTAAAGGACAATATTATATTTCAAATTATCTTGACTGAGGAATGTCGGATATGATGTCAGTATGTTTTGAAGAAAAAGTAGATTAGATTACATGGACAAGAAAATTATTGGTGGACGACGGTTGACTATTGAATATCGTATTTAACGATTCTGTCAAGTTTGTGTACATGTACATGTGTCTGTTGAATTGGGGCGGACAATATTGCAAATTTACTTTATTCAGTTATTTTTGATATCCAAAATTCTTTTTTTTGCTATCAAAATATTTTTGATATCAAAGTAAAAGTTCATTTTTTTACATCAAAAATTCTTTTTTATATCAAAAATTCAATTTTCGATATCAACAAAATCGTTTTTTGACATAAAAAATGAATTTTTGATATAAAAAAAGAATTTCTGATATCAAAGAAAGAATTGTTGATATCAAAAATAGTGTTTTTGATATCAACAATTATGCGATTAAATACCAAAACGGCGCACGTTTATTTTTTATATATATATAAAAAAAAGAATTTTGATATCAAAAATAAATGAATAAATACCAAAACGGCTTGCCATAGAAAAAAAACCCTGTCTGCCTGCATAAAAGGGTAAATAATTAGTAAAACTTAATAAAACTGATTATTAAATGTATTACGATAATGTACAGATTTGCATGCCACGAAATTATTTAGACATCATCTATCATCCCCACCAACCAGTACAATGGCTCAACACCTGTAATAGAATAATTATATATTTCATGTTAATAACTTCGGTTAGCTGACGATATTCTTCATGGAAGTCCCTGGCAGTCTTCATTTGTGTGGAGTCTCCCTTCACATGTGGTTTGACTCAAATAACACCAACTCGCCATCAATGGATGGATAGATGTCATACTTATGAGATGTTTATTTCGAACAAAAGAAAAAAAATCCAAGCTGGGTAGAATTCTTTAAATCTTGCATCTCTGTCAGCACCTATAATGATCTTTCTTCGCAAAACTGGTCTCAAATTCCCGAAAAGTCTTCATCTGTGCAGCAGGACTCAACAGTGCACCATCTGCGTTATATGCCAATGTCGCACAGACCAATGGTCCGGAAACGACAGCGTCCGCTGTGATTTTATAGTAGTTGATATGTCCTCGCGTGATGACGTAGGGAGATTATTCGGTTGTTCTTCTTGTTGTTGTTCTTTTGTTTTGTTTTTTTGACTACAGTTCGAATCCTCTCCAGCAATATCCATATACAAATAGCCGCTATGATGAACAAGCAAGACCACATCAAGGATGCACAGTCCACGCTGTACATATTTTTGCGCAATGATCAATTCTGTCTGGTCGGCTTCCCCAAGGACAGGTGAATTTTCCCGATATCTTAATCCCCAGGAATTCTCCACTGGATTTCAATATATTTACAAAAGATGAATAGAAAAATGAAAACAAGTTTTGTTCGATATACTTGGCACACGACTCGCGTATTTCCACACTTATCGGGTCACGAGGCAGTACGTAAATAACACAAGCACACATATATATGAGCGTATATTTGACAACAGGAAAAGCTAATCTTTCTTTTCTGTGTAAACCAGCTGTGCCAAGAAATTTGAGAAAAGGAATTTGATTTCGTTCAAGTGTTACCACTGGTGTTCCATTCCTGCTATTCGTGCCAAAACGCGACCCGTGAACAAAAAACCTTTTAATTTTGGAAGTACAAATTATCCTTGTTCTTAAACGCTAGAAGAAAATCCAGCAATATTAATTGGTTAATTAGGTTGATTACGGCGGGGGGGGGGGGGGGCGAGGTAGGGAATAAATGGGATTTATTCCCTACCTCGACAAGTCACGGCCGGCATCGTCGGTTCAAAATTCTGTCTAGCCTATATAGCAACAACAACATTTTCCCAGTTAGACATATTAGACATATTTTGAGATCGAAAACGAGGCTTGACTACGTCATGGGTCAACTGACACAATCACGAGTTTGTGAATGAAGATTGGGATTGCTCCTAAAAATAGTGATCCAATGAGAACGCTCGTCTTAATTTTAAATGGCGCTGGTCGAATGACCAATCAGCTGGTACAGCATGCTGACACTGTTAATATTTTGATTTAACAGAGAATACTACACTGGATCTAGAATAATTCTACATCCTAAATTCTCTCTGGATCTAGACTCATTCTCCGCATTGCGTAATGTATCAGGACCGAATAAACACTCACAGACCCGGAGAATGAAAGATCATGATCCAATGAAAGGCGACCAGAGCTGTGATAACCAATCAGGCTGCTGGTAATATCAGCCAATAGAATTTGAATTCGAATTCAGTCCGTATCTGTAACGAAACGAATGCTGGCCGTAACCATCTGCGTACACTTCATCATCCATAAGATGATTTGCGGATCGTGTGTCTCCATCATCGCGGGGCGATATGCGAATACTGCTGTAGATCTGTAATTTTGAAGAAGTAGGACAGTACATGACTTGAAAATGGCGGGTTACGTTGGGGTTACGTCGGTAGAGTTTAGTTGATTGACTGACGACATCACGTGGTGTAAATTTCAGGGGATTTCTAATTTCCCCCTCATATTTGCTGAGAGAAGGCTGAGAATGGATACGCACGCTCCCATGGTCTGTCTTATCGCGTATAGATGGTTACAGGTTGGGCCGTACCCTGTCTACTGTATGAACAGGGGAGGCAACCAGTCTATATATTCATCAAAATGGAACGCAAACAATTGTCTGGGTACTGCCTATGCGCAATTGTGCTAACAACTTAGAGCGACTGAGGCGAACGTGTCCAACTTTTGATTTCTAGCGACTTGTTCTCCAAAAAGTATAATACATTATATTATATTCCCAGTCTTGTCTGTATATGGGCAATAAAGTACAGAGCACATGCAAGTTTGTTGTATTTTTCAGCAGCAGATGTTCGCTCTCCACCGTCTCTATACCGCCGCACGGTTACTTCATATAGCTAATGCAGATCGGACAAACTGCAGCCTATTTGATAGTTCCATCTCTCATCCCGTAAACTCTGTAAAACGTTTTCTAGAAAATTTTTACGATTTGATAATCATGGTAAAAACTACGGTGGTTTATGTTTGGTAGCCGCAATGGAGTACGATACCCGCTCTACTGATATTGAGAGATGAACTGGTCGGTTTTCAGTTCCCCATTACAGAGTACATTGAAGTTGCTCAGGTTTTCATTTTGTTTGGATAAGCCTTGGCAGAAAGCCACCAAGGATGTAAGGATTTCTCTTACGTCCGTTCGGAGCGGCGAGAGGTGTTTTGTTGTGGATTTGAATAAGTTTGGCTAGAGTTTAGTTCTGTCGATTCATTTTGCATTGTGGAAATATCGGCGAGGCTTGGCTGTTTGGTGGAGACAAATACGTCGATCGCCAAAGGGGTGAATAGAAAGGCTTAAATTGGATCAGTTACTTTGCTAAACGTGACACCCGCTGGCCGAGTGGTTGTGGTCGACGGTCAGATTCAGGAATTGGTCCACAATCGAGCTCTTGCCGGAGAAAGGCCGAGTAAAAAGTCGACCGTTCAGTTCGTGATATCACACGTACCTGCAAAGGTCTTCGTCCAATCTACATGCGCTGGAATGTCCACATGGTATTATTCAACCTGCAGATCAACCAACATGTCTCACCAGTCTGATGGATGGAGGACAACAAAGATCGCCGTGAAATGGAAGACACAAATACTGCTGACAAAAGACAAACCTCATTCCATTCATGGCTCATACGATTATGTTTTAACATGATCAGATTTTGCAATTCTCTCAGCCGAGAAAGAAGTAACCAACCGTTACGCATTTGATAACTTTTTTGAATATGTCCTAAAGGTGCTCCAAGGAATAAACAGATTTCTGTAAAGGGATAGTGTCCATAGGTAATGAACACTAAATGGTGTCCATTTCACTGAATGGAAATTTGGAATAAATTGTTGCGTACCAAAAAAACATAAGAAAAATTCACATATACTTACGGAGCCGTAAAAGGGACATGCTTCGATCCGCACTTATTAACTGCGACCCCCAGTTATTAACTGCGACCCGCACTTATTAACTGCGACCCTCAGTTATTAACTGCGACCCTCACTTATTAACTGGGGCCCGCACTTATTAACTGCGACCCGCACTTACTAACCGCGACCCTCAGTTAGTAAGTGCGGGTCGCAGTTAATAACTGAGGGCCCCAGATAATAAGCGCGGGTCGCACTTAATAAGTAGTTATTAACTGAGAGTATACCTCCGATGTCCCTCTTACGACTCCGTATATACTTGAATAAATATTCATCCATTATAAATACGTAGTGCATCAAGATAACTTATTTATTGTATAAATTAGTAGTAGCGAAAGGCTAAATCTTGAACCCTTGAGCGCAAAAAGAGGATTCGCTGAGGCCGGAGGTCAGGGCCACTAAGCCTTGTACGTCAGCATGACGTCGATAGAAAGTTCAACGCAGGTGCATTATGGAATCGCGGGTGCAGGCAAACCCCGAACAAATATCTCCAAAATCCGGAAAGACGGTCTGTACATGCACCCACTTCTTGTGGAGCAAACTATTTAATCGTTTTGGTTGACACTGAAGCGTTCGATGGGACCGCATCGGGGCCGTTGGTTGAGTTTCTCTGAACAAAATTTGATGCGCATTCGTCATTCGTTGTGACGACTGCTAATGACACAATGGTCGCAGTGGCTATGAGTCCCAATTGCGTATATCCAAGTTTTTTGCAGGTTTTGCGTTCCATTTCGTTCATTTATCGTTTAACAGTCAGCGTTCCCCGTTCCGTTCATCGGTAATCGTTCTCGTGCCGTTTACATTCATCGTTCAACGGTCATCGGTCTTCTCTCATCGGTCCGTCTGGCGTGGTTTGCGAAGAAAGTGGGATCAAACTGCGCAGTCGTGGAGTAGTAGAAAAGGGGCGTTCGGTAGGGCGTTTTGAGGTCTAGATGGATCATCCGTGGCCCAAATGGGCCGTATGTGGTCTCATATTGAAGCGCTCATACTAGAAAAATGGCGTTTGTGAGGGCGTTTTTCGGGTCTAGGTGGACCATCCTTGGATCAAATGGGCCAAGTGGAGTCTCATATTGAAGAGTCCGACTGGCGTGGTTGTTAATGAAAGTTCCGTCAATCTGTGCATGCGCACTCGTGGAGTAGTAGAAAAAGCGCATATGGAGGAGCAGTTTTGAAGTCTAGATGGATCACCCGTGGTCCAAATGGCTCGTGCGGAGTATCCCCATGACGCCCTTATCGGATGGAGTCGGACTGGTCGGACAAATGCACTCGGGAATTAGTAGAGAAAGGGCAGTTTTGGAGATGCGCAGGAGCGCTTTTGGGGAGAGATGTGAACCATGTTCGGTTTGGGTGAATGACCCCTAGGTCTTGTCGTAGCCAAGTGTCTTATCGTAGTGTCTGGTAACATGCGATAACGCTCGTCAATGCTAGCTTTACGCTTCAACACCCTGGTGAAATAGTTCAAAAGATATCCCATACATATCCCATGGAATGGGCACTAATTCGGCGAAATGCAGTGATGCCCGTCATCGCCTTAACGCCCGTCCTAACGTGTTAGAGCACTATCTGAACACCTTAACGCCCGTCGTTACGCCTTAACGCCTATCTTAACGCCTCAACACCACATCTGAACACCTTAACACCCTATCTTAACGCCTTATCTGAATGTCTTAACGCCCTAGCTTAACGCCTCGACACCACATCAGAACGCCTTAACGCCCTATCTTAACGCCCTATCTGAACTCATTAACGCTAACGCCTTATTTGAAAGCCCTAACGCCGTAGCTTATCGCATTAACGCCCGTCGTTACGCTTTAATGCCCTACGTCGATTAGAATTCCCCACGTTTTTCTCGCATCCAATCATTTCACACTACGTTTTGCGCAATCAGATGAACGAAAGATCAACAACAAGCATATTTTTTGCTCTTGTACAGTCAGAAGCTACCATTTGGATTGAGAGTGGTCTCGTGTGGGATAATTATAGTTCAAATGTGAACGCTTTTGATCTTAATGATGCGTTCATACAAGTGTTTCTTTTGAGTCATCGCTCTGGTATACGCTGCTGTCTCGGCGTTTTCAACATCGACGCTGTTCTTTCGATTTCAATATGGATTGCGTCCTTGCCCAGCTATTTCATATTGGACATGAGGTCGACATACTGCTGACGTAAAGCCCATCGTAGTCT